>JAHLWY010006361.1:0-145194 GCA_020002185.1 Paraescarpia echinospica | reverse complement strand
TATTGTTACCCGTGCACACTCCTGGGGTGTTACCCGTGGAACCAACAGTATTGTTACCCGTGCACACTCCTGGGGTGTTACCCGTGGAACCAACAGTATTGTTACCCGTGCACACTCCTGGGGTGTTACCCGTGGACCCAACAGCATTGTTACCCGTTGAACCAACAGTATTGTTACCCGTGCACACTCCTGGGGTGTTACCCGTGGACCCAACAGCATTGTTACCCGTGGACACTCCTGGGGTGTTACCCGTGGAACCAACAGTATTGTTACCCGTGAACACTCCTGGGGTGTTACCCGTGGACCCAACAGCATTGTTACCGGTGGACACTCCTGGGGTGTTACCCGTGGAACCAACAGTATTGTTACCCGTGCACACTCCTGGGGTGTTACCCGTGGAACCAACAGTATTGTTACCCGTGAACACTCCTGGGGTGTTACCCGTGGACCCAACAGCATTGTTACCCGTGCACACTCCTGGGGTGTTACCAGTGGAACTCAACAGTATTGTTACCCTCGCACACCTGGGTGTTACCTGCGGGAACCAACAGTATTGTTACCCTCGTGCAATACCCTGGGTGTTACCTGAACCAACAGTATTGTTAATTCGTACCCTGGGTGTTACCCGTGGAACCAACAGTAGCATTACCCGGACACTTGGGTGTTACCGTGGAACTAACAGTATTGTTGCCAATTCGCACACCCTTCTGGGTGTTACCCGCGGAACCAACAGTATTACCTGTGGACACCCTGGGTGTTACCTAAACCAACAGTATTGTTACCCGCACACCCTGGGCAAGCACTGCGAACCAACAATAGCATTACCCGTGGACACTCCTGGGGTGTTACCTGTGGAACCAACAGTATTGTTACCCGTGCACACTCCTGGGGTGTTACCCGTGGAACCAACAGTAGTATTACCCGTGGACACTCCTGGGGTGTTACCTGTGGAACCAACAGTATTGTTACCCGTGCACACTCCTGGGGTGTTACCCGTGGAACCAACAGTAGTATTACCCGTGGACACTCCTGGGGTGTTACCCGTGGAACCAACAGTATTGTTACCCGTGCACACTCCTGGGGTGTTACCCGTGGAACCAACAGTATTGTTACCCGTGAACACTCCTGGGGTGTTACCCGTGGACCCAACAGCATTGTTACCCGTGCACACTCCTGGGGTGTTACCAGTGGAACCAACAGTAGTATTACCCGTGGACACTCCTGGGGTGTTACCCGTGGAACCAACATTATTGTTACCCGTGCACACTCCTGGGGCGTTACCCGTGGACCCAACAGCATTGTTACCCGTGGACACTCCTGGGGTGTTACCCGTGGAACCAACAGTATTGTTACCCGTGGACACTCCTGGGGTGTTACCCGTGGAAGCAACAGTATTGTTACCCATGGACACTCCTGGGGTGTTACCCGTGGAACCAACAGTATTGTTACCCGTGCACACTCCTGGGGTGTTACCCGTGGAACCAACAGCATTGTTACCCGTGGACACTCCTGGGGTGTTACCCGTGGAACCAACAGTATTGTTACCCGTGCACACTCCTGGGGTGTTACAAGTGGAACCAACAGTATTGTTACCCGTGCACACTCCTGGGGTGTTACCCGTGGAACCAACAGTATTGTTACCCGTGCACACTCCTGGGGTGTTACCTGTGGAACCAACAGTATTGTTACCCGTGCACACTCCTGGGGTGTTACCCGTGGAACCAACAGTAGTATTACCCGTGGACACTCCTGGGGTGTTACCCGTGGAACCAACAGTATTGTTACCCGTGCACACTCCTGGGGTGTTACCCGTGGAACCAACAGTAGTATTACCCGTGGACACTCCTGGGGTGTTACCTGTGGAACCAACAGTATTGTTACCCGTGCACACTCCTGGGGTGTTACCCGTGGAACCAACAATAGTATTACCCGTGGACACTCCTGGGGTGTTACCTGTGGAACCAACAGTATTGTTACCCGTGCACACTCCTGGGGTGTTACCCGTGGAACCAACAGTAGTATTACCCGTGGACACTCCTGGGGTGTTACCTGTGGAACCAACAGTATTGTTACCCGTGCACACTCCTGGGGTGTTACCCGTGGAACCAACAGTAGTATTACCCGTGGACACTCCTGGGGTGTTACCTGTGGAACCAACAGTATTGTTACCCGTGCACACTCCTGGGGTGTTACCCGTGGAACCAACAGTAGTATTACCCGTGGACACTCCTGGGGTGTTACCTGTGGAACCAACAGTATTGTTACCCGTGCACACTCCTGGGGTGTTACCCGTGGAACCAACAGTAGTATTACCCGTGCACACTCCTGGGGTGTTACCTGTGGAACCAACAGTATTGTTACCCGTGCACACTCCTGGGGTGTTACCCGTGGAACCAACAGTAGTATTACCCGTGGACACTCCTGGGGTGTTACCTGTGGAACCAACAGTATTGTTACCCGTGCACACTCCTGGGGTGTTACCCATGGAACCAACAGTAGTATTACCCGTGGACACTCCTGGGGTGTTACCCGTGGAACCAACAGTATTGTTACCCGTGCACACTCCTGGGGTGTTACCCGTGGAACCAACAGTAGTATTACCCGTGGACACTCCTGGGGTGTTACCTGTGGAACCAACAGTATTGTTACCCGTGCACACTCCTGGGGTGTTACCCGTGGAACCAACAGTAGTATTACCCGTGGACACTCCTGGGGTGTTACCCGTGGAACCAACAACATTGTTACCCGTGGACACTCCTGGGGTGTTACCCGTGGAACCAACAGTATTGTTACCCGTGCACACTCCTGGGGTGTTACCCGTGGAACCAACAGTAGTATTACCCGTGGACACTCCTGGGGTGTTACCCGTGGAGCCAACAGTATTGTTACCCGTGGACACTCCAGGGGTGTTACCCGTGGAACCAACAGTAGTGTTACCCGTGGATACTCCTGGGGTGTTACCCGTGGAACCCACAGTATTGTTACCCGTGGACACTTCTGGGGTGTTATCCGTAGAACCAACAGTATTGTTACCCGTAGACACTCCTGGGGTGTTACCCGTGGAACCAACAGTAGTGTTACCCGTGGACACTCCTGGGGTGTTACCCGTGGAACCCACAGTATTGTTACCCGTGGACACTCCTGGGGTGTTACCAATGGAACCAACAGTATTGTTACCCGTGGACACTCCTGGGGTGTTACCCGTGGAACCCACAGTATTGTTACCCGTGGACACTCCTGGGGTGTTACCCATGGAACCAACAGTAGTGTTACCCGTGGACACTCCTGGGGTGTTACCCGTGGAACCCACAGTATTGTTACCCGTGGACACTCCTGGGTTGTTACCCATAGAACCAACAGTATTGTTACCCGTGAACACTCCTGGGTTGTTACCCATGGAACCAACAGTATTGTTACCCGTACACACTCCTGGGTTGTTACCCGTGGACACAGCGACAGTTTTATACGTATTTTATTGTGGTACCGATATTTTTTTTCATAGCCCACAATTCGCAAATATAATTATATTCCTTATTCTTCCGTCCGTTATTAAGCATTTCGATAATATATAATTTACTGTAATATCATATTTATAAAATTTATTGGAAACTCTACATTATGATGGTCGTATTGCCGGCACCGAGTTGTGCCCATCCCACCCATGGGAACTTGTTCTCAATCTTTCATTGTGGGTCTAAAGGTATCCGCAGTGCACAACATCGAACTGTCATTTGGGCCAGACAGATCAACATTACCGTCACCATGGAAAAGGTTTTCGATAATTTATGAGGTCTTCGTTTGAAACTGTGGTGAGCACATCACCGTTAATCGGTAGAGACGTTAAACATACGTAATAATTAGTTAACTTGTGGAGTATGTGCATCCCCCACTGAGGCTGGTCTTTCTGTTTGCTGGGAGGCTCCTGCTCAGAGCATGATGTGATGTGATGTGATGTGATGTAATATAATATAGTTTACCATCCACCACCACTGCCATCACATCCACCACCACCAAGATCACATCCATCACCACCAAGTTCACATCCACCACCACCAAGATCACATCCATCACCAATGCCATCACATCCACCACCACCAAGATCACATCCACCACCAATGCAATCACATCCACCACCACCAAGATCACATCCACCACCACCAAGATCACATCTATCACCACCAAGATCACATCCACCACCACCAAGATCACATCCATCACCAATGCCATCACATCCACCACCACCAAGATCACATCCACCACCACCAAGATCACATCCATCACCACTGCCATCACATCCACCACCACCAAGATCACATCCACCACCACCAAGATCACATCCATCACCAATGCCATCACATCCACCACCACCAAGATCACATCCACCACCGCCAAGATCACATCCACCACCACCAAGATCACATCCATCACCAATATCATCACATCCACCACCAATGCAATCACATCCACCACCACCAAGATCACATCCACCACCAATGCAATCACATCCACCACCACCAAGATCACATCCATCACCAATGCCATCACATCCACCACCACCAAGATCACTTCCATCACCAATGCAATCACATCCACCACCACCAAGATCTCATCCACCATCACCGCCATCAAATCCACCACCACTGCCATCACATCCACCACCACCAAGATCTCATCCACCATCACCGCCATCAAACCCACCACCACCGCCATCACATCCACCACCACCAAGATCTCATCCACCATCACCAATGCCATCACATCCACCACCACCAAGATCACATCCATCACCAATGCCATCACATCCACCACCACCAAGATCACATCCACCACCAATGCAATCACAACCACCACCACCAAGATCACTTCCATCACCAATGCAATCACATCCACCACCACCAAGATCTCATCCACCATCACCGCCATCAAATCCACCACCACTGCCATCACATCCACCACCACCGCCATCACATCCACCACCACCAAGATCACATCCATCACCACCAAGATCACATCCACCACCACCGCCGTCACATCCACCACCACCAAGATCTCATCTACCTCCACTGCCATCACATCCACCACCACCAAGATCTCATCCACCACCACCGCCATCACATCCACCACCACCAAGATCTCATCCACCACCACCGCCATCACATCCACCACCACCAAGATCTCATCCACCACCACCGCCATCACATCCACCACCACCAAGATCTCATCCACCTCCACCGCCGTCACATCCACCACCACGAAGATCTCATCCACCACCACTGCCATCACATCCACCACCACCAAGATCTCATCCACCACCACTGCCATCACATCCACCACCACCGATATCACATCCATCACCAATGCCATCACATCCATCACCAATGCCATCACATCCACCACCACCGCCATCACATCCACCACCACCAAGATCTCATCCACCATCACCGCCATCAAATCCACCACCACCGTCATCACATCCATCACCACCAAGATCTCATCCACCATCACCACCATCACCAATGTCATCACATGCACCATCACCAAGATCACATCCATCATCACCAACATCACATCCACCACCACCAACATCACATCCACCATCACATCCACCACCACCAAGATCACACCCACCATCACCGCCATCACATCCACCACCACCAAGATCATATCCACCATCACCATCACCACATCCACCACCACTTCTATCAACTCCACCTGTGTGTTCGGGGTGAGGTTGGTCTCGATAGGAGACAGACAGTGGGCTGACAATAATTGTTGACGTCTACGTCTACGTCTCCTCGCCTACATTTCTCTCTACACAGTCCTCCCATCGCAGTCTACGTCTCCTCGCCTACATTTCTCTCTACACAGTCCTCCCATCGCAGTCTACGTCTCCTCGCCTACATTTCTCACTACACAGTCCTCCCATCGCAGTCTACGTCTCCTCGCCTACATTTCTCTCTACACAGTCCTCCCATCGCAGTCTACGTCTCCTCGCCTACATTTCTCTCTACACAGTCCTCCCATCGCAGTCTATGTCTCCTCGCCTACATTTCTCTCTACACAGTCCTCCCATCGCAGTCTACGTCTCCTCGCCTACATTTTCCCATCCATTTTCCGGACATTTGTTTTCTTTGACAACCGTTCTATTCCCATGTCCACCATACACTGGTCGACTCCTCACCGGCTTCTTAAAATTTTCTGCTACACCAACCTAGTCTCTCAGTTGCTCCATTCTTCACTGATTGATACTGTTTCTTTTACACCAACCTCCTCTCTCATCTCCTCCATTCTTCAATTATTGATACTCTTCCCTCCCGTAACTCTTACGACTCAGTTGTTTTCCCAAACCTGTATCCTATTCTATTGTTGTTCTGCAATTGCCACAGTGTCTAGACCATACATGACATCGTAAGTAACCCCGCACACCGAGGAGACTCACCAGAGACGTCTCCTTAGTGTCTAGACCATACATGACATCGTAAGTAACCCCGCACACCGAGGAGACTCACTCGAGACGTCTCCTTAGTGTCTAGACCATACATGACATCGTAAGTAACCCCGCACACCGAGGAGACTCACCCGAGACGTCTCCTTAGTGTCTAGACCATACATGACATCGTAAGTAACCCCGCACACCGAGGAGACTCACCCGAGACGTCTCCTTAGTGTCTAGACCATACATGACATCGTAAGTAACCCCGCACACCGAGGAGACTCACCCGAGACGTCTCCCTAGTGCCTAGACCATACATGACATCGTAAGTAACCCCGCACACCGAGGAGACTCACCCGAGACGTCTCCTTAGTGTCTAGACCATACATGACATCGTAAGTAACCCCGCACACCGAGGAGACTCACCAGAGACGTCTCCTTAGTGTCTAGACCACACATGACATCGTAAGTAACCCGCACACCGAGGAGACTCACCCGAGACGTCTCCCTAGTGTCTAGACCATACATGACATCGTAAGTAACCCCGCACACCGAGGAGACTCACTCGAGACGTCTCCTTAGTGTCTAGACCATACATGACATCGTAAGTAACCCCGCACACCGAGGAGACTCACCGAGACGTCTCCTTAGTGTCTAGACCATACATGACATCGTAAGTAACCCCGCACACCGAGGAGACTCACCCGAGACGTCTCCTTAGTGTCTAGACCATACATGACATCGTAAGTAACCCCGCACACCGAGGAGACTCACTCGAGACGTCTCCTTAGTGTCTAGACCATACATGACATCGTAAGTAACCCCGCACACCGAGGAGACTCACTCGAGACGTCTCCTTAGTGTCTAGACCATACATGACATCGTAAGTAACCCCGCACACCGAGGAGACTCACCAGAGACGTCTCCTTAGTGTCTAGACCATACATGACATCGTAAGTAACCTCGCACACCGAGGAGACTCACTCGAGACGTCTCCGTAGTGTCTAGACCATACATGACATCGTAAGTAACCCCGCACACCGAGGAGACTCACCCGAGACGTCTCCTTAGTGTCTAGACCATACATGACATCGTAAGTAACCCCGCACACCGAGGAGAATCACCCGAGACGTCTCCTTAGTGTCTAGACCATACATGACATCGTAAGTAACCCCGCACACCGAGGAGACTCACCCGAGACGTCTCCCTAGTGCCTAGACCATACATGACATCGTAAGTAACCCCGCACACCGAGGAGACTCACCCGAGACGTCTCCTTAGTGTCTAGACCATACATGACATCGTAAGTAACCCCGCACACCGAGGAGACTCACCGAGACGTCTCCTTAGTGTCTAGACCATACATGACATCGTAAGTAACCCCGCACACCGAGGAGACTCACCCGAGACGTCTCCTTAGTGTCTAGACCATACATGACATCATAAGTAACCCAGCACACCGAGGAGACTCACCCGAGACGTCTCCTTAGTGTCTAGACCATACATGACATCGTAAGTAACCCCGCACACCGAGGAGACTCACCCGAGACGTCTCCTTAGTGTCTAGACCATACATGACATCGTAAGTAACCCCGCCCATCGAGGCACCCGATACTTAGTGTCTAGACCATACATGACATCGTAAGTAACCCCGCACACCGAGGAGACTCACCGAGACGTCTCCTTAGTGTCTAGACCATACATGACATCGTAAGTAACCCCGCACACCGAGGAGACTCACCCGAGACGTCTCCTTAGTGTCTAGACCATACATGACATCGTAAGTAACCCCGCACACCGAGGAGACTCACCCGAGACGTCTCCTTAGTGTCTAGACCATACATGACATCGTAAGTAACCCCGCACACCGAGGAGACTCACCCGAGACGTCTCCTTAGTGTCTAGACCATACATGACATCGTAAGTAACCCCGCACACCGAGGAGACTCACCCGAGACGTCTCCTTAGTGTCTAGACCATACATGACATCGTAAGTAACCCCGCACACCGAGGAGACTCACTCGAGACGTCTCCTTAGTGTCTAGACCATACATGACATCGTAAGTAACCCCGCACACCGAGGAGACTCACCCGAGACGTCTCCTTAGTGTCTAGACCATACATGACATCGTAAGTAACCCCGCACACCGAGGAGACTCACCCGAGACGTCTCCTTAGTGTCTAGACCATACATGACATCGTAAGTAACCCCGCACACCGAGGAGACTCACCCGAGACGTCTCCTTAGTGTCTAGACCATACATGACATCGTAAGTAACCCCGCACACCGAGGAGACTCACCCGAGACGTCTCCTTAGTGTCTAGACCATACATGACATCGTAAGTAACCCCGCACACCGAGGAGACTCACTCGAGACGTCTCCTTAGTGTCTAGACCATACATGACATCGTAAGTAACCCCGCACACCGAGGAGACTCACCCGAGACGTCTCCTTAGTTTGCGGGCTATACACAACGCTTCGTGACCGTCTCTAGGCATCACGGGCGTGTCTTGAGCTTGTATTAAGTGATTCTTGATAATCGCACGTTTGATTTTTGGGACGGTCTCGATGCATCTTGACCTCGCCCTGACGTCGTCTCTAACGCACTTTGTCTCAAGACTTGGTGTGTGGGGGCTTAACGACAAGACGCGGTCACGACGAGATGGAGCAGTTCCACCTGCCAATGAAAAGCTGGTCTAGTGTCACATGATGGGTCGTAGTGGAGCGCAGTGGTGCAGTGGCTAGAGATTCGGACTCTCGACCGAGAGAACCCGGGTTCGAATCCTGTGCTGTGGTGTCAAACCTTGGGAAAGTTCGTTCATTCTACGTTGTTCCAGTTCACTCAGCTGTATGAATGAGTACCTAGCTATAGACAGTAGTGCATATTTATGTGTACGAATAGTCTTCGCGCATTAATTGCAACGTGGCTGGATGCTTCCCACAGAAGTCGAGATGGTGTTCGAGTGAACAGGTCTGCCAGGGAGTAAAGTATAAAGCGCTTTGAGCAGTCCTGAGGACTAGATACTGCGCTATAAATAGTATAAGAATTACCTTTTTTATCCATGAGCGGATACATAGGTAGTCTAGGAGGTCCGCATTCCCCTTTTTAGCCACAAAACATGTTCATTTACAATTAACATATAATCATTGGCTGAAAATCATATTCTAAGTGACACCAATGTACACCTTTTCAAGTGTTTTCCAGAAAGCACGATGCTTCCTTTTTGATCCTCAAATGAAGCGTTTATAAGTTAAGTACGCATTACTTGGCTGAACTCATGCGTATTCTAAAATTATACATACATAACAAATGGGAAGGCGACCCGCCACCAACATTGTTTTATATTTTTTGGTATGCAAATGTTGGGTTTACATTTATAAATAAAATATATATATAAGGGGCCTACTTGGCTAAAAACATATTCTTACTGTCACATTGCACGTTAATTCTCGTGTTTTTAATTCAAAAAATCTAAACCCTCTAATACGCATATCCTGAGTGTTTTGGTTACGAAGCAATGTTATTAAAATCTATTAAAAGCCGCAACATCAGATAGTGTAGGGTCTTTCCAAGCCACCCACCGTCGGCGCATCGTTTTCTACAGCAAATGAGTGCATTCACAATTATAATATACAGTAGAAGTGCAGTCAAAGTATCGTCTATTGCATATTATCTTCCCAATACAAGGGAGAAACCAGAACTTTTTTTCTGAGACTGGGTTGTTTCATCGACGACCTTCTTCTGCGTCTGCATTCAATGAGCAAGCCATCGACCCGTCTTGCCGCGGGACGCACTCTCGTGTCCAAGAATTCCTCCTTCCTTGTCACCAACTGAGAGCTACACCAAACAGCGTGACTGTCTTATTGTAATGGAACATGAGTGATGTGTCCCCATTGTCACCAACTGAGAGCTACACCAAACAGCGTGACTGTCTATTGTAATGGAACATGAGTGGTGTGTCCCCAACTGAGAGCTACACCAAACAGCGTGACTGTCTTATTGTAATGGAACATGAGTGGTGTGTCCCTATTGTCACCAACTGAGAGCTACACCAAACAGCGTGACTGTCTCATTGTAATGGAACATGAGTGATGTGTCCCCATTGTCACCAACTAAGAGCTACACCAAACAGCGTGACTGTCTTATTGTAATGGAACATGAGTGATGTGTCCCCATTGTCACCAACTGAGAGCTACACCCAACAGCGTGACTGTCTATTGTAATGGAACATGAATGGTGTGTCCCCATTGTCACCAACTGAGAGCTACACCAAACAGTGTGACTGTCTATTGTAATGGAACATGAGTGGTGTGTCCCCATTGTCACCAACTGAGAGCTACACCAAACAGCGTGACTGTCTTATTGTAATGGAACATGAGTGGTGTGTCCCTATTGTCACCAACTGAGAGCTACACCAAACAGCGTGACTGTCTCATTGTAATGGAACATGAGTGATGTGTCCCCATTGTCACCAACTAAGAGCTACACCAAACAGCGTGACTGTCTTATTGTAATGGAACGTGAGTGATGTGTCCCCATTGTCACCAACTGAGAGCTACCCCAAACAGCGTGACTGTCTATTGTAATGGAACATGAGTGGTGTGTTCCCATTGTCACCAACTGAGAGCTACACCAAACAGCGTGACTGTCTATTGTAATGGAACATGAGTGGTGTGTCCCCATTGTCACCAACTAAGAGCTACACCAAACAGCGTGATTGTCTTATTGTAATGGAACATGAGTGATGTGTCCCCATTGTCACCAACTGAGAACTACACCAAAGAGCGTGACTGTCTATTGTAATGGAACATGAGTGATGTGTCCCCATTGTCACCAACTCAGAGCTACACCAAACAGCGTGACTGTCTTATTGTAATGGAACATGAGTGGTGTGTCCCCATTGTCACCATCTGAGAGCTACACCAAACAGCGTGACTATCTTATTGTAATGGAACATGAGTGGTGTGTCCCTATTGTTACCAACTGAGAGCTACACCAAACAGCGTGACTGTCTTATTGTAATGGAACATGAGTGGTGTGTCCCTATTGTCACCAACTGAGAGCTACACCAAACAGCGTGACTGTCTTATTGTAATGGAACATGAGTGATGTGTCCCCATTGTCACCAACTAAGAGCTACACCAAACAGCGTGACTGTCTATTGTAATGGAACATGAGTGATGTGTCCCCATTGTCACCAACTGAGAGCTACACCAAACAACGTGACTGTCTTATTCTAATGGAACATGAGTGGTGTGTCCCCATTGTCACCAACTGAGAGCTACACCAAACAGCGTGACTGTCTTATTGTAATGGAACATGAGTGGTGTGTCCCTATTGTTACCAACTGAGAGCTACACCAAACAGCGTGACTGTCTTATTGTAATGGAACATGAGTGGTGTGTCCCCATTGTCACCAACTAAGAGCTACACCAAACAGCGTGACTGTCTTATTGTAATGGAACATGAGTGGTGTGTCCCTATTGTTACCAACTGAGAGCTACACCAAACAGCGTGACTGTCTTATTGTAATGGAACATGAGTGGTGTGTCCCTATTGTCACCAACTGAGAGCTACACCAAACAACGTGACTGTCTTATTCTAATGGAACATGAGTGGTGTGTCCCCATTGTCACCAACTGAGAGCTACACCAAACAGCGTGACTGTCTTATTGTAATGGAACATGAGTGATGTGTCCCCATTGTCACCAACTAAGAGCTACACCAAACAACGTGACTGTCTTATTCTAATGGAACATGAGTGGTGTGTCCCCATTGTCACCAACTGAGAGCTACACCAAACAGCGTGACTGTCTTATTGTAATGGAACATGAGTGATGTGTCCCCATTGTCACCTACTGAGAGCTATATCAAACAGCGTGACTGTCTTATTGTAATGGAACATGAGTAATGTGTCCCCATTGTCACCAACGGAGAGCTACACCCAACAGCTTGACTGTCTTATTGTAACGGAACATGAGTGATATGTCCCCATTGTCACCAACTGAGAGCTATATCAAACAGCGTGACTGTCTTATTGTAATGTAACATGAGTGATGTGTCCCCATTGTCACCAACTGAGAGCTACACCAAACAGCGTGACTGTCTATTGTAATGGAACATGAGTGATGTGTCCCCATTGTCACCAACTGAGAGCTACACCAAACAGCGTGACTGTCTTATTGTAATGGAATATGAGTGATGTGTCCCCATTGTCACCAACTGAGAGCTACAGCGTGACTGTCTTGTTGTAATGGAACATGAGTGATGTGTCCCCATTGTCACCAACTGAGAGCTACACCCAACAGCGTGACTGTCTTGTTGTAGTTATTGTCAGAACACCGGGGAAATCTATACGGGACTTGGACAATTTTACGTAAAATCATGGGGAAATCTCGACTTGAATGCAATGATCCTGTACAATTTGATAACAATGGCATTATATTCGGTGACCGGCCTGCGAATGCTAACACGTTCAATAAGTAGTTTATAAGTATTTGACCAGAGATAGCCGAACAAATAGAAACTCTACCAGGAGTGTCAGTTCTGGATTACATGGGCGAACGCAATGAACGTTCGATTTTTTAACACCAACTAACAAAGAAGAGGTTATATGCACCGTCAATAGTTGCGGAAATAAATGTTCTGCCGATTGTGACGGCATTGCGATGAATCTCGTTAACAATATAACTGGATGCATTTCTAAACACATATATGTACTATGTCGTTTAAAAGTAGTGTTTTCCCACATAAGATGAAAACAGGTAATGTAATTCCTTTATTCAAATCTGGTGAGAACATTTGTTTACCAACTACAGGCCGATTTCACTTCTTATAATCTACCATAATTCTCTAAAATACTTGAGAAACTGTTTAATTATTGACTTCAAAGCTTTGTGAATTCTTGTAATATCTTAAATTCATGTCAATATGGGTTGAGAGAAGGTCAATTGCTCCTTCTGTGGTAGAATCGCTAGAACATAAGAATTGTGCAATAGGCGTTTTCATAGATCTAAAAAGCTTTTGGTACCGTTGACCATAAACTGCTGTGTTAATACTTGAACGCTCTGGCATCCGTGGAGTGGATATAACTGGATTAGTAGCTACTTAGTCCTGGAAGACTATGGCATCCGTGGAGTGGATATAACTGGATTAGTAGCTACTTAGTCCTGGAAGACTATGGCATCCGTGGAGTGGATATAACTGGATTAGTAGCTACTTAGTCCTGGAAGACTATGGCATCCGTGGAGTGGATATAACTGGATTAGTAGCTACTTAGTCCTGGAAGACTATGGCATCCGTGGAGTGGATATAACTGGATTAGTAGCTACTTAGTCCTGGAAGACTATGGCATCCATGGAGTGGATATAACTGGATTAGTAGCTACTTAGTCCTGGAAGACTATGGCATCCATGGAGTGGATATAACTGGATTAGTAGCTACTTAGTCCTGGAAGACTATGGCATCCGTGGAGTGGATATAACTGGATTAGTAGCTACTTAGTCCTGGAAGACTATGGCATCCATGGAGTGGATATAACTGGATTAGTAGCTACTTAGTCCTGGAAGACTATGGCATCCGTGGAGTGGATATAACTGGATTAGTAGCTACTTAGTCCTGGAAGACTATGGCATCCATGGAGTGGATATAACTGGATTAGTAGCTACTTAGTCCTGGAAGACTATTAGTGGCTAGCTTAGTCCTGGAAGACTATGGCATCCGTGGAGTGGATATAACTGGATTAGTAGCTACTTAGTCCTGGAAGACTATGGCATCCATGGAGTGGATATAACTGGATTAGTAGCTACTTAGTCCTGGAAGACTATGGCATCCGTGGAGTGGATATAACTGGATTAGTAGCTACTTAGTCCTGGAAGACTATGGCATCCATGGAGTGGATATAACTGGATTAGTAGCTACTTAGTCCTGGAAGATTATCCGTGGAGTGGATATAACTGGATTAGTAGCTACTTAGTCCTGGAAGACTATGGCATCCATGGAGTGGATATAACTGGATTAGTAGCTACTTAGTCCTGGAAGACTATGGAAGTGGACTGGATTGTAGCTACTTAGTCCCTATGGAGTGGATATAACTGGATTAGTAGCTACTTAGTCCTGGAAGACTATGGCATCCATGGAGTGGATATAACTGGATTAGTAGCTACTTAGTCCTGGAAGACTTTGGCATCCATGGAGTGGATATAACTGGATTAGTAGCTACTTAGTCCTGGAAGACTATGGCATCCATGGAGTGGATATAACTGGATTAGTAGCTACTTAGTCCTGGAAGACTATGGCATCCATGGAGTGGATATAACTGGATTAGTAGCTACTTAGTCCTGGAAGACTTTGGCATCCATGGAGTGGATATAACTGGATTAGTAGCTACTTAGTCCTGGAAGACTTTGGCATCCATGGAGTGGATATAACTGGATTAGTAGCTACTTAGTCCTGGAAGACTATGGCATCCGTGGAGTGGATATAACTGGATTAGTAGCTACTTAGTCCTGGAAGACTATGGCATCCATGGAGTGGATATAACTGGATTAGTAGCTACTTAGTCCTGGAAGACTATGGCATCCATGGAGTGGATATAACTGGATTAGTAGCTACTTAGCTAATCGTAGCCAATTTGTAAACATTGACGGTTACAGGTCAGACACTCAAAGAATAACACGTGGAGTTCCACAAAGTTCTATACTTGGACCGAAGTTGTTTATTCTGTATATCAATGACATGTGTAATGTTTCTAAACTGGTAACATTTATTTTGTTTGCTGATGACACGAACATCTTCTGTTCTGTCAAAGATAAAAACAGCTTGAAAATATTGTATGCAATGAACTACATAAATTGCAATTATGGTTCTCGGTCAACAAACTGTCGTTGAACATATTCTCTGGTCGAGCACGTCTATTTGATATCAATATAAAAATACACAGATATCAAGAGTGCGTTTATTTGATATCAATATCAATATAAAAATACTCAGATATCAAGTGTGTGTAACAACATTTCTAGGAGTGCTTATTGATGATTCGTAAAATTGGAATGACCATATCAAACGAGTAGTCTAAACTCTCAATCAGTGTTGGTATCACCATATCAGTCGAGTAGTCTAAACTCTCAATCAGTGTTGGTATCACCATATCAGTCGAGTAGTCTAAACTCTCAACCAGTGTTGGTATCACCATATCAGTCGAGTAGTCTAAACTCTCAATCAGTGTTGGTATCACCATATCAGTCGAGTAGTCTAAACTCTCAATCAGTGTTGGTATCACCATATCAGTCGAGTAGTCTAAACTCTCAATCAGTGTTGGTATCACCATATCAGTCGAGTAGTCTAAACTCTCAATCAGTGTTGGTATCACCATATCAGTCGAGTAGTCTAAACTCTCAATCAGTGTTGGTATCACCATATCAGTCGAGTAGTCTAAACTCTCAATCAGTGTTGGTATCACCATATCAGTCGAGTAGTCTAAACTCTCAATCAGTGTTGGTATCACCATATCAGTCGAGTAGTCTAAACTCTCAATCAGTGTTGGTATCACCATATCAGTCGAGTAGTCTAAACTCTCAATCAGTGTTGGTATCACCATATCAGTCGAGTAGTCTAAACTCTCAATCAGTGTTGGTATCACCATATCAGTCGAGTAGTCTAAACTCTCAATCAGTGTTGGTATCACCATATCAGTCGAGTAGTCTAAACTCTCAATCAGTGTTGGTATCACCATATCAGTCGAGTAGTCTAAACTCTCAATCAGTGTTGGTATCACGTGTAGATGCACTGAATTGCTTAACCGCCATAGTATGTAATAATAATAATAATATATTTTATTTAATATAGCGCCAGATCCAATTATAAATTGTTCGTGGCACTTTACAACATGTAGAACCCAGATAGAGGTATTAATGATGGCTAAATAAGCATGCATTTTCTAAAAGAAAATTTAAATATTAGTAAAATACGAATAAATACAGTAATTAAATAAATATATTAAAATAATGATCATAGCTACAGTTCTATGTAGAAATAAGACATTGTCAATTCATTTAACTGAACTAATGTACATGCAAGTTTAAAATAAATATATAAATAGGTTAATTAATACATAAGAGATATAAAACAAATCAATGCAGAGAGTAAACTATGCCACATTGGACAAGAACGAGTCTAAAAAAATGAGTCTTTAAGCGTGCCTTGAAAGTAGAGAGACAATCAGACGTTTTAATGTCATTAGGCAAAGTGTTCCACAAAGTCGCTGCGGCGACCGCAAACGAATTGTCCCCAGCTTTGACATGAGTCCGCAGGACCGTTAACATGTTATTGTTGGTAGAGCGCAGGGCTCTTGTTGGTTTGTATGGGCATACAAGGTCGCATAAATATTTCGGGGCATCGCCATGCACAGCTTTATATGTAAACACTAATAGCTTAAAGTCGATTCTGTGTGCTACAGGCAACCAGTGAAGAATGCACAACAAAGGCATGGCGCTGTCACTCCGTGGGCGGCGTAGGATCAACCTAGCAGCAGAGTTGTGCATTCTCTGCAGTCGAGCGATGTTGTTGACAGAAGTGCCGTATAGAAGTGAATTGCAGTAATCAAGCCTTGATGTAATAATGGCGTTGACGACACGTTCCTTTGTCGACGTTGGGAGATAACGACTCATCTGGTTAATATGGCGCAGGTGAAATGAGCACACACTGACGATGCTTGAAACTTGCTTCTTAAAATCGAGGTGGCGATCCATAACGACACCAAGGTTACGAACACATCTTGAGGCAGTAATCGTAACATCTCCTACGCGTATCACACTGCCGTCAATAAGCGCAGCGGCACTCTTTGGCACTACGGGAAGATATTCCGTTTTATTGTTGTTCATGCACATGTAGTTTGATGTCATCCACTGATTGACAATATCTAGACACTCCTCCATACGTCGCCGAGTAGCAGCCAACGCAGTCGCAGTGAGGTCAAAATGGCAGTACAATTGCAGATCATCCACATAATGATGAAAACAAAGTCCATGCGCTCTAATTATGTCGCCAATGGGTTGTACGTACAACGAGAATAACAAAGGACCCAGCACCGAACCCTGTGGGACACCCGATGTCACACAAGTTGTATTCGATGACGCATCACGAATGACCACACGCTGGGTCCGGCTCTGCAGATAGGATTGCAGCCAGCCAAGCGCCTTGCCAACAATGCCGTAACGCAACCGAAGGCGCTGGATCATTATCTTGTGATTGATTGTGTCAAAGGCCGCACTAAAGTCAATAAGAACTAGTGCCGTGCCTTGTCTATTGTCTATAGCGGCTTTCATGGCATTTGTTACACACAATAGTGCGGTTTCAGTTGAATGATTCTTCCGGTAGGCTGATTGGAAACAGTCTTCCATTCGCTGATCGGAAATATGAGAGATGATCCTTCGCGCAATAACTTTCTCTATGACTTTTGACAGATGGCTTAGGTTGCTGACTGGATGGTAGTTGTTGAGTATGACCTTGTTAAGTGATTGTTTCTTGAGCAATGGCCGGACAATTGCGTGCTTAAGCAGCACAGGCATGACTGCCTCCTCGAGTGAAGCGTTTACAATTTGTATGATGATAGGCACGATACTGTCCATGTTGTCATTTAGTTGCTTAGTTGGTAGTGGATCAAGTGAGCATGTCTTATTCGTAGTGCCAAGAATATTAGTGATTTCGGCTGTAGTAGTTGGCTCGAACACTTGAATTGGGTCAGTAAAACAACGTGTCTCGTCCTCTGTCGGGTCAACGGCAATGCGGTAGTGCAAGTTAATCAATAATTTATCGATCTTTTCTTGGAAGAAACGTGAGAATTTATCTCAAGTATATACAGGCTGTACACCGTGTTTGTACACACATGCTGTACACCGAGTGAGTAGCTCTAGACACAGGATGTACACCATATCAGTATACACAGGTTGTACACCGGCTGTACCTGTTGTAGGACAGAGTTCACGTAACAGGTCGCTCCAGCATTCTTCAGTCCAACGAAGCCTTTGTTTGGTCGCGGGCCTATCGGGGGCAGATACTCCCACTCCACCAATGGCTGCTCGTGGCCTGCTGCAACAACAACACCAGCTGACAACACTTGGAAACAACAATCAACAACAACAACACTTGGCAACAATAACCAGCAACAACACTAGCTAACAACACTTGGCAACAACAATCAGCAACAACAAGTACCTGAGTATCGTAAGTTTCTGTGTATAATACGCCCACATGTATAATACGCCCCCGTGTATAATACCCACCCCAACTTGCTAAATTCTTATAGAATTCTTATATTACCATGTATAATACACATCCCAACTTGTGGCATCGACCCCTCATTTCCCCACTTCTCATAGTTTGCTTCAAGTGATTGGCCACTGTCATTTCATCAAAGTTTGTTGTTTGTGCGATGATCCTTGAATCCATATCACAATCATAAAAATGTACCTTTCACAAGTTACGTTTGGCATATTGCCATCGTACTCAATGATATAACCTTGCGAGTCGCATCTGCACCATTCTCCCGCCTGGTGGATACTTGTACAACTACGAATGGTCAAATAATCCCAAGTGGATGTTTGAAGAACTATACGGAATCCCTACCAAACTGTCGTATGATGTTTCAGTATTCCGTCAGTGATTGCGCCAAGATCTATGTGCCAAACTGACATATGATGTTTCAGTATTCCGTCAGTGATTGCGCCAAGATCTATGTGCCAAACTGTCATATGATGTTTCTGTATTCCGTCAGTGATTGCGCCAAGATCTATGTGCCAAACTGTCATATCGTGTTTCAGTATTCCGTCAGTGACTGCGCCAAGATCTATGTGCCAAACTGTCATATGATGTTTCAGTATTCCGTCAGTGACTGCGCCAAGATCTATGTGCCAAACTGTCATATGATGTTTCAGTATTCCGTCAGTGACTGCGCCAAGATCTATGTGCCAAACTGTCATATGATGTTTCAGTATTCCGTCAGTGACTGCGCCAAGATCTATGTGCCAAACTGTCATATGATGTTTCAGTATTCCGTCAGTGACTGCGCCAAGATCTATGTGCAAACTGTCATATGATGTTTCAGTATTCCGTCAGTAACTGCGCCAAGATCTATGTGCCAAACTGTCATATGATGTTTCAGTATTCCGTCAGTGACTGCGCCAAGATCTATGTGCCAAACTGTCATATGATGTTTCAGTATTCCGTCAGTGACTGCGCCAAGATCTATGTGCCAAACTGTCATATGATGTTTCAGTATTCCGTCAGTGACTGCGCCAAGATCTATGTGCCAAACTGACATATGATGTTTCAGTATTCCGTCAGTGACTGCGCCAAGATCTATGTGCCAAACTATCATATGATGTTTCTGTATTCCGTCAGTGACTGCGCCAAGATCTATGTGCCAAATTGTCATATGATGTTTCAGTATTCCGTCAGTGACTGCACCAAGATCTATGTGCCAAACTGTCATATGATGTTTCAGTATTCCGTCAGTGACTGCGCCAAGATCTATGTGCCAAACTCATATGATGTTTCAGTATTCCGTCAGTGACTGCGCCAAGATCTATGTGCCAAACTGTCATATGATGTTTCTGTATTCCGTCAGTGACTGCGCCAAGATCTATGTGCCAAACTGTCATATGATGTTTCAGTATTCCGTCAGTGACTGCGCCAAGATCTATGTGCCAAACTGTCATATGATGTTTCAGTATTCCGTCAGTGACTGCGCCAAGATCTATGTGCAAACTGTCATATGATGTTTCAGTATTCCGTCAGTAACTGCGCCAAGATCTATGTGCCAAACTGTCATATGATGTTTCAGTATTCCGTCAGTGACTGCGCCAAGATCTATGTGCCAAACTGTCATATGATGTTTCAGTATTCCGTCAGTGACTGCGCCAAGATCTATGTGCCAAACTGTCATATGATGTTTCAGTATTCCGTCAGTGACTGCGCCCAGATCTATGTGCCAAACTGTCATATGATGTTTCAGTATTCCATCAGTGACTGCGCCAAGATCTATGTGCTAAACTGTGTTACCACAAGTCTGTTATGAAACGTGCCTGTATGACAGTAAAGGCGCGTGATCAATTGTATAAAATGAGGTGTGATGTTTTCTATGTATTTCTGGCTCTCACCAGTCAGAGATGTTTTTAGCACTGCACCTTGTATAATACGCACTCGGACTTTTAAGTAAAAAATTAAGGAAAAATGCACAGAAATTTATGATAGTAGATGTCACAGAGAATATATGACTAGTAGTTGTCACTGAGCATACCTGAACAGTATATGTCACTGAGCGTACCTGAGTACTGAGCATACCTGAGCAGTATATGTGTCATATTAGATATGTACTAAGGCTTTGTAGAACAGCTTTAATTAATATAATCGTATGAAGAAATTACATGTGGCCACGATGCCACGCCAGGGCTGGAGCGCCGCACTGACAACAACAATCCAAACTGTATAGTTCTTTCTAACTATATGTGACCCATCTTAACAAAATGAGTCGTCTGTCGGCGTTTTTCAATATTGAGTTATTGGCATCGTTTGAAAGCGTAAATTATCAGCTTTCATATGATGTATCATACAGGAAGATATCTCGATAATAACTGAAGTTACGGCTCGCCAAACATGTGTGGGGTTGAAGTCTTCAATCCCAGAAAATGGCCTTCAAAGTTTAAGCAACATATTTGTTGTGTTTCAAGTAATCAGGGATGAGAGTGACATTCAGAGAAAAAAACGAAAATTTTGCTGTGGCCCACATTTCAGCCCGAGAGGACTGTCTCATCTAATCGGGGGAGGGGGGTGACTCCTCAGAGATATTTTTTTAATTGTAGACAACATATGGTGTATTTTGAGCAATATTAAATAGAAAATCTTAACATTTCCAATAGCAAAAAAAGCACACGGACTCACGCACACATTGTCATAGTACTAACTCACTTGTCAATGATATTTTCTGAGCTGAACCCGAGTTGGCTGATGGGCAGCTTTCTCCTTGGCCAGCTTTGTCAAAACAGCCCGTTGATGGGCCATTCTAGTTTTCTTCGTTGCCAGCTCAACTGCTTCCTTAGCTTTGTACTTGGTGGCTGCCTTCGTCTTTGACATGTTCAGCTCAGTTTTCTTCTCCTCCTTCATTTTTCCTTCCTCGGCAAAATGGATGGAGTACATTTTGTGTGCACCCCTCGTGTTGTGAACGAGGCGACCAGTCCTGTTTGTGGAAGTCCTGTATAGCAGTCTTGTTGCTTGCCATGAGTGAGTACTTCACTGTCTGGATAGTGTTGAATGTACTAGCATTCTTTCTGGCAGTGGCAGTATTCATGATGCTAGACATGTGACTAAAACACCCTTCCACTTGAGGACCATGAAAGCAGCTCATCATTGCAGCCACCAGCTTTGACAAGGCTGGGAACTTGCCAGTAGAGAATATGGTAGCCCACTACGAGTCCAATCTGGAACTTGTGGGTGCTTGTGGAAGTGTGTTGTCTACATGAAATTGGCGAACTTCCATATGATACGCCCTCTGTTTAGGTTTTAATAGAACATTGGTGACCAGCGTGGGCAGTGCCAGCGTGTACTTCAAATGCCTGAGTAATGTAGCTTAGTTACCATGGACAAATCTTGCTGAAATTTGGACCACTTTGAGATAATGGCATTCTGAAGACATTCTGTTAATATGAAAACAATATCTTTGGTAGAAATAAAATAGCAGTACAATTAATTGTTTGTGTCATTACCGCTATTGTTAGAAAAGCTAAAACTCTGCTGCACTATTATACATTATGCCTAAGTTAGCATTGTCATATCTGGATGATATTTGGAACACTTGACCATAATGACATCCTCATGACACTACATTAATATAAAAACCTTTGTCAGAAATAAGTTAGCAACAAATGAATTGCTTGTGTAATTACTGGCATTGTTAAGAAAAGAGAAAACCGGCAGCTCTTACACCATTATACTTTAACTTTCTTAGACGTATCTGTCATTAGTGGGTCAGTAAGAATGTTATTGTTTTTATTATTAATTTTATATTAACATTTTTATTAAAAAAACTTATTCAGATTTATGAAAACATAAATACGATCAACATTTTTTGTAATCTTCATAGTAAAATACAACAGATAGTCTCATATTTAACAAGATTTTTAATACCAAAGAACAATGTAACTACATAACGACAACAGATCGGCAACATTGTCCAGTAAGTCAAGTGTAGCTTCCAGACCAGCCACATCCTCGCTTGCGTTGTATCGGCACGGCGCGCATGGCCTCGGGTGCAGGGAACAGGTTCGCTAGACCCTGCCTGCTCAAGTGTACCCGCAGTAGTTTCTTGTTGTGGTTCCTGTTCACCAGGCGGTATAATAACAGGGTCAGTCTCCGGCGACGGCCAGATTCCTACTAACCAGGCGGTCTAGTAATAGAGGCAACCTCCTCGGCTGGGTTTGGACAGAGCAAATCTTTGAAGCCACGCCGAACGCCATTGTTGCTTCGTTATAAACAACTACCTGGGTCACAAGTGACAGCGCTGACGTGGTGAAAATACACAGTACGCCTGCGTGCATAGAGAATTATTCAAATTACCTCTTCAGTGAACCAATGCGTGAAACCGCTTGGGTCATGTGGTTGCGTTGCTACCACGTGATCCGAATTTGTTTACACATCTGACATTGGAGGGGGTGTGTTCCTTGCCTACTGTAGGTCACAGTTCGCAATTATTAGCATGTATGTGCCCATATTTGGAAAGACGACGTGTCAAGGTTCGCGGGGATATCCGATTTGTTAGGGATCATCCGAAAAATAACGGCAAAGAATGTGCGCAATTAGCGGCATTTTCGACTTTGTTTTATGAAAACCAAGCGGGACACTTTGCACAACTCCTCAGAAATTGTATTAAAATACATAAAACAGAATTAATCAGACAGTATCAGTAGGGGCAATCGATCAAACGAATATAAAAGAATCATTTTAAGGGGAAATCTCAAAATCTGTAAATTCGCGATATTTTTACATCAACGCCATTTACGGAAAATCAGTTTTACCGACATCCGACTCATTTCGCTAAGATGGGTCACATATGTCATTAAGTGTACCTGATTAGTAGATGACACAGAGCATACCTGAGAAGTAGATGTCGTTGAAAAATACCTGAGTAGTAGATGTCACTGAGCATACCTGAGTAGTAGATGTCACTTAGCATACCTGAGTAGTAGATGTCACTGAGCATACCTGAGTAGATGTCACTGAGCATACCTGAGTAGTACATGTCACTGAGGCTGAGCATACCTCAGTAGTAGATGTCACTGAGCATACCTGAGTAATAGATGTCACGGAGCATACCTGAATAATATATGTCACTGAGCATACATGAGTAGTATATGTCACTGAGCATACCTGATTAGTAGGTGTCACTGAGCATACCTAAGTAGTAGATGTCACTTAGCATACCTGAGTAGTAGATGTCACTGAGCATACCTGAGTAGTAGGTGTCACTGAGCATACCTGAGTAGTAGATGTCACTGAGCATACCTGAGTAGTAGATGTCGTTGAGCATGCCAGCCAGGTACTTGAGGTTGTGTACACAGCCTGTACAGAGGGCGACCAGGAGGTCAAAGGCCGCAGTGATTGTGAGAGGGGTGGAGCAGACTGGGATGGCCTGCTCCGATGCGAGCTCACTGTTGGAGTCGCGACTCTGGATGACAAGCTTTGACGCCGGAAACAAGAAGTCCTCAACGACTTCCTGTCAACACACAACACAGTCTGTGTAGCAGCTGACAGTAGACAACTTGCCTTTGTTGTATGGTCTGTGATTACCACTTGCTGCTAGTAGCGGTGTATCAGTGTATATGTCAGTGACTACCATTTACTGTTGCTAGTAGCAATGTATCAGTGACTACCATTTACTGTTACTAGTAGCAACGTATCAGTGACTACCATTTATTGTTACTAGTAGCAACGTATCAGTGACTACCATTTATTGTTACTAGTAGCAACGTATCAGTAACTACCATTTACTGTTACTAGTAGCAACGTATCAGTGACTACCATTTATTGTTACTAGTAGCAACGTATCAGTGACTACCATTTACTGTTACTAGTAGCAACGTATCAGTGACTACCCTTTACTGTTACTAGTAGCAACGTATCAGTGACTACCATTTATTGTTACTAGTAGCAACGTAGTAGTAGTAGTAGTAGTAGTAGTAGTAGTAGTAGTAGTAGTAGTAGTAGTAGTATTTTATTAGAGTCTCACTCCACGTATACATGCTTTAAAATACAAGACAAATAAATATATTACATTCAAAGTTAGCACTGTATACAAAGACCACTCAAAAAGAGTTATGAGAGACTTGTAAAAACAAAAATGTACAAATAAAAACAGTAATAATTTAATAAACATGTGCTATTATTTTGTTGTATTGTCTAATCTTGTGTGCAGTATTTTTTGGAGGATGCTGGCAGTTTTACTTATTATATTGTCATTACTCAATAAATATACAAATTTACCTTGATCATTCATACTGGAAAAAGCAGGATCATTAATTGTTGCATAGCCTATTAGTTCTTTTCGTTTGTTAACATATAAAGGGCATTTCATTAAAACGTGAAACTCATTTTCTATTTCATTCGTGTAATTATAACACGTCCTAGCTTCAGGTGGGGGGTAATTTCGTTCAAAACGTCCAGTTTCAATTCTGATTGGTGCCACGCCACATCGAAATTTTGCAAGTGCTGATCGATTACTTCTAGTCATGATTTTTTTAACATAATGCTCAGTTACAAATTTTGTTTTGAACTGTTTATAAGTTCTTAGTTTATTTCTACTACCATTTCTGCCCTCTTCTCTATTTATAATATGAAGCCATTGCTGTTCCTGTAATACAGACAGGCAAACATCTGTGTGTTCTATTATAGCCTTTACATTAACATGGTCTCTTATATTAGTAAGATTATGCATATTTAAGTCATTATAACGATGGTATACTTCGTAGCCCCAATTTCGTTTCCCACTTACGGCCATTTCCATCATCCATAGAAACACACGTTTTGTCACTCTAGATACATCCATATTGATCAAACGACACCAGAGCCTAGTAACAGATAGCCATTGTTGGTTAGTCGGGGTTTTCCACCCCATTTCACCCTGTACTGCTGCTGATGGGGTATATTTACCCACACCTAGGAAAAATCGACAGGCTCTATTATGTATGCTATTTATGACCGAATATTCCTTTGTACCCCACACAGCAGAACCATAGTTAATAATGGAGAGCACCATACCATCGTATAGTTTTGTAAAACAGTTAAAAGGCATTCCTCCATTACATTTTGTCTTAGCCATTAACAAACCCAGAGCTCTGTTCGCCGTAGTAGCTACTGTTTTTACCATCACCTTATAATCAAGATATTCAGTTAAAATCAAACCTAAATATTTATACTTATTTACGATGCATATGCTTTGGTCACCTAGTAGAAAATCGCAAGTAGTCTCAGATATCGATGGATTACGAAAATGTACAATTTGAGTTTTGTCTTTGTTAATAGACATGCCCCAGTCATTGCACCATTTCCAGATAACATTTAGCAATGTCTGCAGTTCTTCTGCTGATTCGGCCAGCACCACAATGTCATCTGCGTATGCTAACCTTGTAACAATTTCGTCTCCGATCTTAACACCTTTACCCGTGCCTTTCAATTCAGTTAATAAATCGTTTATAAACATATTAAACATGATAGGTGATATAACACATCCCTGCTTAAGCCCGCATTCAACATTGAACCAGTCAGACTTTAAGTTGTTGACCCTAACACAACATTTGTAATCAACATATAATGATTTCAAAGCCTCAAGCATTTTCCCTTGTATGTTGAAGTTCCTAATTTTGTTCCAGAGGAAATTTCTATTGATACGGTCATAAGCTTTATTAAAATCTACGAAACATGCAAACGTTTGCTGGCGGCATTTCTTTCTAGTATCGATTATGTTTGTAATGGTAGATAGGTGGTCGAGACAACTGCGACCTGGTCTAAACCCATTTTGTTCATCACACAAAAGGTTGTTGCCCTCTACCCACGATATAAGACGATCATTTAAAATAGAGCAGTATATTTTATACACATGGGAACTAAGCGTAATTCCCCTATAGTTCAATGGCACTCGTGGATCAGACATACAACACTTGGGTATCGGGGTTACAATGCCCCGACGCCATGCTTCAGGAACCATGCTGTTGTTAAAACAGTGATTAAATAGTTCGTAAAGGAAGTCTATGACATTTTCGTTGACCAGCGTTTCGACTGGGATGTTATCATCACCCAACGCTTTGTGTTTCTTGGCCTTGTTTAAGGCCAGGCGAATGTCCTCCTTAGAGATAGGTCCATCAAGGTGTTCATTGTGACCCAGTGAGTGGGTCTCTACCGGCGGTTGATAGTGAATGTCCTCCTTAGAGATAGGCCCATCAAGGTGTTCATTGTCACCCAGTGAGTGGGTCTCTACCGGCGGTTGATAGTGAATGTCCTCCTTAGAGATAGGCCCATCAAGGTGTTCATTGTCACCCAGTGAGTGGGTCTCCACCGGCGGTTGATAGTGAATGTCCTCCTTAGAGATAGGCCCATCAAGGTGTTCATTGTGACCCAGTGAGTGGGTCTCCACCGGCGGTTGATAGTGAATGTCCTCCTTAGAGATAGGCCCATCAAGGTGTTCATTGTGACCCAGTGAGTGGGTCTCCACCGGCGGTTGATAGTGAATGTCCTCCTTAGAGATAGGCCCATCAAGGTGTTCATTGTGACCCAGTGAGTGGGTCTCCACCGGCGGTTGATAGTGAATGTCCTCCTTAGAGATAGGCCCATCAAGGTGTTCATTGTGACCCAGTGAGTGGGTCTCCACCGGCGGTTGATAGTCAATTATTTGTTCGTAATTGACCGGGTTCAGCAAAGTGTGAAAGTCAGTTCTCCATTTATGTAATATCACGCTTTGATCAGTGGATGTGGAGCCGTCCTCTAGCATCACTTCCATTGGTATATCATGGATGCGTTCTTGTTTTATCCCTAATTTTTCAATATGCTTCCAGAAAGCATTTGGATCATGTGACGGCAGATCAAGTAGTTTGTCTTGTTGTTGACGCCAGAATTTGCGTTTGGCAGCTTGCATATGCCTATCAAACAGTTTCTGGGCTACCTTCATTTCCGCTTTCAGGTGCGGTTTATTTTGTTCGTCGCCCTTAATCCACAATTGTTCACTTGTTGTGAGGTTATTCCATAGGTGAGTAAGTTCATTTGTCCACCATTGTTTCTTGATCCGTGACAGTGACTACCATTTACTGTTACTAGTAGCAACGTATCAGTGACTACAATTTGCTCCTGATCACTAATAGTCTATCAATCAAACGGTCAGAGAAATGATCACGGAAATGACAATTTTTAACACTATAGCCATCTTAAACAGACAACATTACGCCACACTATAACCATCTTAAACAGACAACATTACACCACACTATAACCATCTTAAACAGACAACATTACGCCACACTATAACCATCTTAAACAGACAACATTATGTCACACTATAACCATCTTAAACAGACAACATTACGACACACTATAACCATCTTAAACAGACAACATTACGACACACTATAACCATCTTAAACAGACAACATTACGACACACTATAACCATCTTAAACAGACAACATTATGTCACACTATAACCATCTTAAACATACAACATTACGACACACTATAACCATCTTAAACAGACAACATTATGTCACACTATAACCATCTTAAACAGACAACATTATGTCACACTATAACCATCATCAGGTAAGCAAGATTTGACAGTGTTTTATTTTGAGTCCAGTTTCCAGTTATCCACAGCCAAATAAGTCTTCAAAATGTTAGTGATTAAAAGTTTGCTAACTATCACATGATTACATGACAGTGGCGTCATGACCCTTTGACTTGTTTACATGACACTGACATCATGACACTTTGACTTGTTTACATGACACTGGTGTCATGACCCTATGATTTGTCTACATGACACTGACGTCATGACCCTTTGACTTGTTTACATGACACTGGTGTCATGACTCTGATTTGTTTACATGACACTGGTTTCATGACCCGTTTACAAGTGCGTAGCGGATTTACAGCTTTGCGAATGTCAGGAAATAGTGCCCTATGTGAAATAGTGTCCTCTGTGATGCAACGGTGCCTTATATAAGATTGTGTTTTAGTTCTTCGTTGTTGAAAAGTGGTTGGTGTGAAATATTATCAAATACCTTTTGACAACAACTGTTCAATGAGTTCTGCCAAACAGGTGATGATGGCAGTTAATGCGCATGTTAGTGAAACAAATTTGGAAAACATTCCTTAAATTTCATGACACGTTCTGTTTTATGATGGATTATCCTTAATTTAGAGCTCTATATCTAGGTGAAATGGTTGCTGCTCACCTTGATAAGATCATCCTTAATTTAGAGCTCAATATCTTGGTGAAATGGTTCCTGCTCACCTTAATAAGATCATCCTTAATTTAGGCTCAATATCTTGGTGAAATGGTTGCTGCTCACCTTGATGAGATTATACTTAATTAAGAGCTCAATATCTCGGTGAAATGGTTCCTGGTCATCTTGATGAAATTATCCTTAATTTAGAGCTCAATATCTTGGTGAAATGGTTCCTGGTCACCTTGACGAGATTATCCTTAATTTAGAACTCAATATCTTCGTGAATTGATTGATGCTCACCTTGATGAGATTATCCTTAATTTAAAACTCAATATCTTCGTGAAATGGTTGCTGCTCACCTTGATGAGATTATCCTTAATTTAGAGCTCAATATCTTCATGAAATGTTGCTGCTCACCTTGATGAAATTATCCTTAATTTAGAGCTCAATATCTCGGTGAAATGGTTCCTGCTCACCTTGATGAGATTATCCTTAATTTAGAGCTCAATATCTCGGTGAAATGGTTGCTGCTCACCTTGATGAGATTATCCTTAATTTAGAGCTCAATATCTCGGTGAAATGGTTGCTGCTCACCATCATGAGATTATCCTTAATTTAGAATTCGATATCTTCGTGAAATGATTGCTGCTCACCTTGATGAGATTATCCTTAATTTAGAACTCAATATCTAGGTGAAATGGTTGCTGCCCACCTTGATTAGATCATCCTTAATTTAGAGCTCAATATCTTGGTGAAATGGTTCCTGCTCACCTTAATAAGATCATCCTTAATTTAGAGCTCAATATCTTGGTGAAATGGTTGCTGCTCACCTTGATGAGATTATACTTAATTAAGAGCTCAATATCTCGGTGAAATGGTTCCTGGTCATCTTGATGAAATTATCCTTAATTTAGAGCTCAATATCTTGGTGAAATGGTTCCTGGTCACCTTGATGAGATTATCCTTAATTTAGAACTCAATATCTTCGTGAATTGATTGATGCTCACCTTGATGAGATTATCCTTAATTTAAAACTCAATAACTTCGTGAAATGGTTGCTGCTCACCTTGATGAGATTATCCTTAATTTATAACTCAATATCTAGGTGAAATGGTTGCTGCTCACCATCATGAGATTATCCTTAATTTAGAACTCGATATCTTCGTGAAATGATTGCTGCTCACCTTGATGAGATTATCCTTAATTTATAACTCAATATCTAGGTGAAATGGTTGCTGCTCACCATCATGAGATTATCCTTAATTTAGAACTCGATATCTTCGTGAAATGATTGCTGCTCACCTTGATGAGATTATCCTTAATTTATAACTCAATATCTAGGTGAAATGGTTGCTGCTCACCATCATGAGATTATCCTTAATTTAGAACTCGATATCTTCGTGAAATGATTGCTGCTCACCTTGATGAGATTATCCTTAATTTATAACTCAATATCTAGGTGAAATGGTTGCTGCTCACCATCATGAGATTATCCTTAATTTAGAACTCGATATCTTCGTGAAATGATTGCTGCTCACCTTGATGAGATTATCCTTAATTTATAACTCAATATCTAGGTGAAATGGTTGCTGCTCACCGTGATGAGATTATCCTTAATTTAGAGCTCAATATCTTGATGAAATGTTGCTGCTCACCGTGATGAGATTATCCTTAATTTAGAGCTCAATATCTTGATGAAATGTTGCTGCTCACCGTGATGAGATTATCCTTAATTTAGAGCTCAATATCTTGATGAAATGTTGCTGCTCACCTTGATGAGATTCGAGCCTCCGTTCTCTGACCCAATATGGTATTTCTTCACGGCCGACTGTAGTGACAGTAGTTCCTTTGTCACCCCTAGGTGGCCTTCTACTAACATTTCATCCACCTGAATGTCGCCAGTCTTAAGTATGCTGTCCTGAAAGACACTAGTGACATCAGAAACAACACGCCTGTAGAACACACGTCAATGCTAATTAAAGAAACAACACGCTTGTGCAACACACGTCACTGCTACCTAAATAAATGTTATTTCCAATTTGTTTAAAATTACATATACACTTTATAAATAACAGACAGTATGTAAACAATTAGTATTTGTCATGACTGTGTGGAGATCCTGGACACAGACTTAACTTATTGGACCCAGAAAGCACTATACCTTGACTTTCTTCAGCCATGTGATTTCATTGTGCAGCAAGGCTTCTGCCGTGGGCAGAGATGCCTGGGAGCATGATGCTTAGTTGAGTAACCTACAACACACCAGTAACATACAACACACCAGTAAAATAGAATATACCAGCGAGTAACATACAACACACCAGTGAGTAACATACAACACACCAGCGAGTAACATACAACACACCAGTGAGTAACATACAACACACCAGCGAGTAACATACAACAAACCAATGAGTAACATACAACACACCAGTGAGTAACATACAACACACCAGTGAGTAACATACAACAAACCAGTGAGTAACATACAACAAACCAGTGAGTAGCATACAACAAACCAGTGAGTAGCATACAACACACCAGTGAGTAACATACAACACACCAGTGAGTAACATACAACACACCAGTGAGTAACATACAACACACCGGTGAGTAACATACAACAAACCAGTGAGTAACATACAACAAACCAGTGAGTAACATACAACAAACCAGTGAGTAACATACAACAAACCAGTGAGTAACATACAACAAACCAGTGAGTAACATGCAACAAACCAGTGAGTAACATGCAACACACCAGTGAGTAACATACAACACACCAGTGAGTAACATACAACACAACAGTGAGTAACATACAACAAACCAGTGAGTAACATACAACAAACCAGTGAGTAACATACAACACATCAGTGAGTAACATACAACAAACCAGTGAGTAACAACAACAAACCAGTGAGTAACATACAACAAACCAGTGAGTAACATACAACACACCAGTGAGTAACATACAACATATCAGTGAGTAACATACAACACATCAGTGAGTAACATACAACAAACCAGTGAGTAACAACAACAAACCAGTGAGTAACATACAACAAACCAGTGAGTAACATACAACAGATCAGTGAGTAACATACAACAAACCAGTGAGTAACATACAACACTAATAACAGTAACACTGCAAACTGAAACAAACAAAGTTCAGCTGTAGGTTGTAAGTTTGACGTTGTCATAGCAACGCTTGATGCAACAGTGGCAAATGATACCTACCTACAGAGCAGCTGGAAGTATTCGTGAGACTGGCATGCAAACTCCCTCGCTTTATTCTGGAACACAACAGTCAGTGTTTAGGACAGTCAATACAACAGTCAGTGTTTAGGACGGTCAATATAACAGTCAGTGTTTAGGACGGTCAATACAACAGTCAGTGTTTAGGACAGTCAATACAACAGTCAGTGTTTAGGACAGTCAATATAACAGTCAGTGTTTAGGATGGTCAATACAACAGTCAGTGTTTAGGACAGTCAATACAACAGTCAGTGTTTAGGATGGTCAATACAACAGTCAGTGTTTAGGACGGTCAATACAACAGTCACTGTTTAGGACAGTCAATACAACAGTCAGTGTTTAGGACGGTCAATATAACAGTCAGTGTTTAGGGCGGTCAACACAACAGTCAGTGTTTAGGACGGTCAATACAACAGTCAGTGTTTAGCACGGTCAATAAAACAGTCAGTGTTTAGGACGGTCAATATAACAGTCAGTGTTTAGGGCGGTCAACACAACAGTCAGTGTTTAGGACGGTCAATACAACAATCAGTGTTTAACACGGTCAATACAACAGTCAGTGTTTAGGACGGTCAATACAACATTCAGTGTTTAGGACAGTCAATACAACAGTCAGTGTTTAGGACAGTCAATACAACAGTCAGTGTTTAGGACAGTCAATACAACAGCCAGTGTTTAGGACAATCAATACAACAGCCAGTGTTTAGGACGGTCAATACAACAGTCAGTGTTTAGGACAGTCAATAAAAGAGTCAGTGTTTAGGACGGTCAATACAACAGTCAGTGTTTAGGATGGTCAATACAACAGTCAGTGTTTAGGACAGTCAATACAACAGTCAGTGTTTAGGACGGTCAATGCATCAGTCAGTGTTTAGGACAGTCAATACAACAGTCAGTGTTTAGGAGAGTCAATACAACAGTCAGTGCTTAGGATGGTCAATACAACAGTCAGTGTTTGGACAGTCAATACAACATTCAGTGTTTAGGATGGTCAATACAACAGTCAGTGTTTAGGATGGTCAATACAACAGTCAGTGTTTAGGACAGTAAATACAACAGTCAGTGTTTAAGATGGTCAATACAACAGTCAGTGTTTAGGACAGTCAATACAACAGTGAGTGTTTAGGATGGTCAATACAACAGTCAGTGTTTAGGATGGTCAATACAACAGTCAGTGTTTAGGACAGTAAATACAACAGTCAGTGTTTAAGATGGTCAATACAACAGTCAGTGTTTAGGACAGTCAATACAACAGTCAGTGTTTAGGACAGTCAATACAACAGTCAGTGCTTAGGACGGTCAATACAACAGTCAGTGTTTAGGACAGTAAATACAAGTCAGTGTTTAAGATGGTCAATACAACAGTCAGTGTTTAGGACAGTCAATACAACAGTCAGTGTTTAGGATGGTCAATACAACAGTCAGTGTTTAGGACAGTCAATACAACAGTTAGTGGTTAGGACAGTCAATACAACATTCAGTGTTTAGGACGGTCAATACAACAGTCAGTGTTTAGGACAGTCAATACAACAGTCAGTGTTTAGGACGGTCAATACAACAGTCAGTGTTTGGACAGTCAATACAACATTCAGTGTTTAGGATGGTCAATACAACAGTCAGTGTTTAGGACAGTCAATACAACAGTCAGTGTTTAGGACAGTCAATACAACAGCCAGTGTTTAGGACGGTCAATACAACAGTCAGTGTTTAGGACAGTCAATAAAAGAGTCAGTGTTTAGGACGGTCAATACAACAGCCAGTGTTTAGGATGGTCAATACAACAGTCAGTGTTTAGGACAGTCAATATAAGAGTCAGTGTTTAGGACAGTCAATACAACAGTCAGTGTTTAGGACAGTCAATGCATCAGTCAGTGTTTAGGACAGTCAATAAAACAGTCAGTGTTTAGGACGGTCAATGCATCAGTCAGTGTTTAGGTCAGTCAATACAACAGTCAGTGTTTAGGACAGCCAATACAACAGTCAGTGTTTAGGACAGTCAATACAACAGTCAGTGTTTAGGACAGTCAATACAACAGTAAGTGTTTAGGACGGTCAATATAACAGTCAGTGTTTAGGATGGTCAATACAACAGTCAGTGTTTAGGACAGTCAATATAAGAGTCAGTGTTTAGGACGGTCAATACAACAGTCAGTGTTTAGGATGGTCAATACAACATTCAGTGTTTAGGATGGTCAATACAACATTCAGTGTTTAGGACAGTCATTACAACAGTCAGTGTTTGGACGGTCAATACAACATTCAGTGCTTAGGACGGTCAATACAACAGTCAGTGTTTAGGACAGTCAATACAACAGTCAGTGTTTGGACGGTCAATACAACATTCAGTGCTTAGGACGGTCAATACAACAGTCAGTGTTTAGGGCAGTCAATATAAGAGTCAGTGTTTATGACGGTCAATACAACAGTCAGTGTTTAGGACAGTCAATATAAGAGTCAGTGTAAAGTGACTTACCCCTAGCACTGTGAAAAGCAGGGTGATGAAGAAGAGAAGTGGACGTTGTCCGGAGCAGCACTTGGTGGCCATCAGCATGAACTGTTCCATGGCTGAGAGCCGGACTGAGCGCGAGCCACACAGCAGCAGCAGGTCGACAATGAAGGCCTGCCACGCCTTGTCCTTGTTGAGGGCCTCCAGGGCCTGGGGGCACAGGGCGAGACACACCGTCAACACCTCCATCGCCTCCCCACTCACACTCACATCCTCCTGGCCCACCCCGCCCCCAACTCCACCCCCCGCAGCATTAGTCGCCTTCTCGTGGGCCCGGTGGATGTCCTCGTTGGTCTAGTGTACAAGACAGAGGGCACCACTGCTGGCAGACCAGGCGATCTTCTGCACGGCGCGCACCGTCGTCAGGTCTGGCACGGTCCCCGTCGCCTGCACAGAGAGGGCGTCTCAAACACGGCACAGAGGGGGCGTCTCAAACACGGCACAGAGGCATCTCAAAACGGGACATTGCAAACACGCCATAGAGGGGGTGTCTCAAACACAGCACAGAGGGGGCGTTTCAAACAAGGCACACAGAGGGAGCATCTCAAACAGAGCATGCAGAGAGGGGGCATCTCAAACATGCCACAAATGGGACATTTCAAACACACCACAGAGGGAGCATCTCAAACCCAGCACAAAGAGGGAGCATCTCAAACACAGCACAGAGAGTGCGTCTCTTCACACAGAGGGGGTGAGCCATGACAAGTTGAGATGGCCCCTAGAGAGGGCAGGAGTTCTCACCTGTTTGCCAAGGTGCTGTCCTATCTTGCTGGCGACGTTGCGAGTCATGCACTCTGCATTGGGGTTAGGCACATGCAGCAGGGCCTGCTGTAGCACCACCGCATGGTTGTGCACCACCGCAGACACCGCTGACGATCCGGGCGGTGCATCCGGTTCCTGGCATGCATCAGCCACCATCTGAACCTGAGGTTTATGGTAGGTGACCTGTAGAGAGAGGTTTATGGTAGGTGACCTATAGAGAGAGGTTTGTGGTAGGTGACCTGTAGAGAGAGGTTTAGGCACGCCAACAGGCACTGACAGATGGGGCAGGGCATCTAAATGACATCAGTCAACTATATTTTATTATATAATTGATCATAATAAATCGGAAACAATATGAGTAGCAGAAATAGATTCAGGGCGGCAGTTTCGGGAAATATTGCACAAGGCAGGTGAATAAAAGAGCGAGGCGACCCGCGGCACGAAGCACACACCAAGGGAGACACTGTGACCCAGTGTCTAATAGCTCCACATGGTCTACATGGGGTGGACCAACACGCAGGAAGGAAGAGAAGAAGGCTCAGGGTCTACATGGGGTAGACCAACACGCAGGAAGGAAGAGAAGAAGGCTCAGGGTCTACATGGGGTGGACCAACAAGCAGGAAGGAAGAGAAGAAAGCTCAGGGTCTACATGGGGTGGACCAACATGCAGGAAGGAAGAGAAGAAGGCTCAGGGTCTAATTGGGGTGGACCAACACGCAGGAAGGAAGAGAAGAAGGCTCAGGGTCTACATGGGGCGGACCAACACGCAGGAAGGAAGAGAAGAAGGCTCAGTCGAGGAACAGTGGTAAGAACATAAAGACAGAAATGATGTGTGCTAGATGAGAGAGGAGATGAGGGCGGAGATGAGTGAGGAGATGAGGTGGGATGAGAGATGAGATGAGAGAGGTGGTAGATGACTTGTTGGAGATGAGAGTTGAGACGAGACTTGAGATGAGAGAGGATATGAGTGAGATGAGAGAGAAGATGAGATGAGATGAGAGAGGAGATGAGATGAGTGAAAAGAAGAAAATGAGAGATGAGTGAGGAGATGTACTCACAGACAGGAGGTAGACAACCTGGGCAGGTGAAGAGGTGAAGTACTCTGCCTCGAGCCTACTGGAGAGAACGCTCTCCGTCTCTCCCTTGACGCTCTCTGCACACACTGACTTGAGGCTCTCTATCGTGTACACATCTGTCACACAAGACACTAGTGACACGGTCACACAAGACACTAGTGATATAGTCACACAAGCTCATTAAATGGTTTCCTGTTAATCCAAGTGTGTTATATATTCTTTGGTATTTTTTGTAACTTTGAAGTTTCATTGTTACATTTTAAAATGAAATGTGCACTATTCTGTGACGAGCAGTCTGCTGCTGTTGCTGCTGCTGCTGCTTATATCTGCAGATGTTAATTAACAGTTTAACCTGTTGTTAAGGCGGATTTAATTGGAAATGTAGACTGCGGGATGAATTCCGTTTTGTGCTTACGATGTTCAAACAAATCCAAGATGGCTGTGTCTACGGATGGATTGAACTAGGACAATGTAGCTCGGCGTCTCAACACATCGACGTTGATTTAAATTCTTGTAATTTTAAAAGTAACCATTACAATATAACAATTATTTTAGTACGCCTAAACTAACAAACACATCTACAGTTGCTTCAGTGGTTATTAATTAAGGATATTTTTCTACCACATTGAAGTATTGTTATGATGTGGAAATTTTGGAAAGGGAGATAGTCTTACTTTCCATGTTTGGAATAAAACACTTTAAATGTGTTGACAACGTTGACTGGTTTTCCTGGGCGCACACATGTAGCTGCATGTGACAGTCATATGACAGTCATGTGACGCACCTGCTGGGATGAGTTGCAGAACGTTACACGCAGTCTCGCAACTTTGAGATCTGTAGTTGACTGCCGAGGTCCGCCAACTGGAAGAGGAACTTGACATAGCGCAGGTTGGTGGACATCAGCTGAAACATGACAAGTCAAACTGACTGTCAAACACACTGACACATTATTGTGTCACACACACTGACACAGCATTGTGTCACTGACTGTCACACACACTGACATGTCGTTGTGTCACTGACTGTCACATATATTGAGTCATGTCACCAGTGTAGATATTTACAACGTTCTACTACCTGACTAGTCTGTATACACAGCATTCTTGCTATTTAGCGAACATATTAAGCACACATTTTATTAGTGCTGACTCTGTGACAGTGACCTCCAAGGCCAATGCTGACTCTGTGACAGTGACCTCCAAGGCCAATGCTGACTCTGTCACAGTGACCTCCAAGGCCAATGCTGACTCTGTCACAGTGACCTCCAAGGCCAATGCTGACTCTGTGACAGTGACCTCCAAGGCCAATGCTGACACTGTCACAGTGACCTCCAAGGCCAATGCTGACTCTGTGACAGTGACCTCCAAGGCCAATGCTGACTCTGTCTCAGTGACCTCCAAGGCCAATGCTGACACTGTCACAGTGACCTCCAAGGCCAATGCTGACTCTGTGACAGTGACCTCCAAGGCCAATGCTGACTCTGTCACAGTGACCTCCAAGGCCAATGCTGACACTGTCACAGTGACCTCCAAGGCCAATGCTGACTCTGTGACAGTGACCTCCAAGGCCAATGCTGACTCTGTGATAGTGACCTCCAAGGCCAATGCTGACTCTGTCACAGTGACCTCCAAGGCCAATGCTGACACTGTCACAGTGACCTCCAAGGCCAATGCTGACTCTGTGACAGTGACCTCCAAGGCTAATGCTGACTCTGTCACAGTGACCTCCAAGGCCAATGCTGACTCTGTGACAGTGACCTCCAAGGCCAATGCTGACTCTGTGACAGTGACCTCCAAGGCCAATGCTGACTCTGTCACAGTGACCTCCAAGGCCAATGCTGACACTGTCACAGTGACCTCCAAGGCCCATGCTGACTCTGTGACAGTGACCTCCAAGGCCAATGCTGACTCTATGACAGTGACCTCCAAGGCCAATGCTGACACTGTCACAGTGACCTCCAAGGCCAATGCTGACTCTGTGACAGTGACCTCTAAGGCTAATGCTGACTCTGTGACAGTGACCTCCAAGGCCAATGCTGACAATGTCACAGTGACCTCCAAGGCCAATGCTGATTTCAGAATTTGAGTCTTGACTGTCGAATCCATGATTTATTGTAATTTAATTTCTACCAATGTCACATTAGTTGATTAGATTCAAAGCTTAGTGAAGACAGAAGATCTGTATTATTAGTCATTACAGTGTTCAGATATCCTTTTGCCTACGTGTGGACGCATATATCGCTTGTCAGCTGCTTCTGAATCTCACTGTTGACATGGCTGTACGCACATGGATGGCCGACTTGTGTCTCCGTGTAGATTCAAATCTGAGTATGCAACGCATCTCTGCCGCTTTCAGTATTACTTGTTATCTTCAATGTTTGACTTGTGTTGTAATTTCTTTTAAACGGGTCGTAACCACAAATAGTGCACCAAAATGTCTATCCAAACTGGACACGTTTTTATTTGTTTCTTGTGTGATGCCACTCGGTGAATGGAAACAAAAGTATCGCCATCTAGTGTGAGACAGTGAAATCATTTGGGAACCACAAAATACAATGTTGTGAATCTTTAACAGAACACATTTTTAACACATTCTCGCATCTCAGATATTTTTTGGCAGACAATTCTGTATATTGTGTTTAGTAGTTGTTACTACTCACCACCCCTGGTAGACAGTTCTCAGTCTCTGTGGTATATTGTGTTTAGTAGTTGTTCTACTCACAACCCCTGGTAGACAGTTCTCACTCTCTGTGGTATATTGTGTTTAGTAGTTGTTCTACTCACCACCCCTGGTAGACAGTTCTCAGTCTCTGTGGTATATTGTGTTTAGTAGTTGTTATTACTCACCATCCCTGGTAGACAGTTCTCAGTCTCTGTGGTATATTGTGTTTAGTAGTTGTTCTACTCACCACTCCTGGTAGACAGTTCTCAGTCTGTTGCATATTGTGTTTAGTAGTTGTTCTACTCACCACCCCTGGTAGACAGTTCTCAGTCTCTGTTGTATATTGTGTTTAGTAGTTGTTCTACTCAACACCCCTGGTAGACAGTTCTCAGTCTCTGCGGTATATTGTGTTTAGTAGTTGTTCTACTCACCACCCCTAGTAGACAGTTCTCAGTCTCTGTTGTATATTGTGTTTAGTAGCTGCTCTACTCACCACCCCTGGTAGACAGTTCTCAGTCTCTGTTGTATATTGTGTTTAGTAGCTGCTCTACTCACCACCCCTGGTAGACAGTTCTCAGTCTCTGTTGTATATTGTGTTTAGTAGTTGTTCTACTTACCACCCCTGGTAGATAGTTCTCAGTCTCTGTTGTATATTGTGTTTAGTAGTTGTTCTACTCACCACCCCTGGTAGACAGTTCTCAGTCTCTGTTGTATATTGTGTTTAGTAGTTGTTCTACTCAACACCCCTGGTAGACAGTTCTCAGTCTCTGCGGTATATTGTGTTTAGTAGTTGTTCTACTCACCACCCCTAGTAGACAGTTCTCAGTCTCTGTTGTATATTGTGTTTAGTAGCTGCTCTACTCACCACCCCTGGTAGACAGTTCTCAGTCTCTGTTGTATATTGTGTTTAGTAGTTGTTCTACTTACCACCCCTGGTAGATAGTTCTCAGTCTCTTTTGTATATTGTGTTTAGTAGTTGTTACTACTCACCAACCCTGGTAGACAGTTCTCAGTCTCTGTGGTATATTGTGTTTAGTAGTTGTTCTATTCACCACCCCTGGTAGACAGTTCTCAGTCTCTGTGGTATATTGTGTTTAGTAGTTGTTCTACTCACCACCCCTGGTAGACAGTTCTCAGTCTCTGTGGTATATTGTGTTTAGTAGTTGTTCTATTCACCACCCCTGGTAGACAGTTCTCAGTCTCTGTGGTACATTGTGTTTAGTAGTTGTTCTACTCACCACCCCTGGTAGACAGTTCTCAGTCTCTGTTGTATATTGTGTTTAGTAGTTGTTCTACTCACCACCCCTGGTAGACAGTTCTCAGTCTCTGTTGTATATTGTGTTTAGTAGTTGTTCTACTCACCACCCCTGGTAGACAGTTCTCAGTCTCTGTTGTATATTGTGTTTAGTAGTTGTTCTACTCACCACCCCTGGTAGACAGTTCTCAGTCTCTGTGGTATATTGTGTTTAGTAGTTGTTACTACACACCATCCCTGGTAGACAGTTCTCAGTCTCTGTGGTATATTGTGTTTAGTAGTTGTTCTACTCACCGCCCCTGGTAGACAGTTCTCAGTCTCTGTGGTATATTGTGTTTAGTAGTTGTTACTACTCACCACCCCTGGTAGACAGTTCTCAGTCTCTGTGGTATATTGTGTTTAGTAGTTGTTCTACTCACCACCCGTGGTAGACAGTTCTCAGTCTCTGTGGTTTATTGTGTTTAGTAGTTGTTACTACTCATCACCCCTGGTAGACAGTTCTCAGTCTCTTTTGTATACTGTGTTTAGTAGTTGTTCTACTCACAGCCCCTGGTAGACAGTTCTCAGTCTATGTGGTATATTGTGTTTAGTAGTTGTTACTACTCACCACCCCTGGTAGACAGTTCTCAGTCTCTGCTGTATATTGTGTTTAGTAGTTGTTCTACTTACCACCTCTAGTAGACAGTTCTCAGTCTCTTTTGTATATTGTGTTTAGTAGTTGTTCTACTCACCGCACCTGGTAGACAGTTCTCAGTCTCTGTGTTTAGTAGTTGTTCTACTCACCAACCCAGTAGACAGTTCTCAGTCTCTTTTGTATACTGTGTTTAGTAGTTGTTCTACTCACCACCCCTGGTAGACAGTTCTCAGTCTCTGTTGTATATTGTGTTGAGTAGTTGTCGTACTCACCACCCCTGGTAGACAGTTCTCGGCCTCTATGTTTGGTCCATCATAGACGTGATGGGGCGACCCAGCCGAGCTGTCAGAGCTACTGTCTAGACTTGAAGGCATGTTGGAGCCAACCTGACTCAACTTGGCTGTGATCAACTGAAACACAACATCTCAAGTCACCAAACACCTCATGTCACCAAATACGTTGCGTCACCAAACACATCGCGTCACCAAACATGTCGTGTCACCATACAGCTTACTTCACCAAACACGTTGTGTCACCAAACACCTCACATCGCCAAACACATCGCGTCACCAAACATGTCGTGTCACCATACAGCTTACTTCACCAAACACGTTGTGTCACCAAACACCTCACATCACCAAACACCTTGCGTCACCAAACATGTTGCATCACCAAACACCTCACATCGCCAAACACCTCACGTCGCCAAACACCTCACGTCACCAAACACCTCACATCACCAAACACCACACATCACCAAACATGTAGAATCACCAAACACCTCGCATCACCACACACCTCATGTCACCAAACACTTCGCGTCACCAAACATGTAGAATCACCAAACACCTCGCATCACCAAACATGTAGTATCACCAAACACCTCACGTCACCAAACACCTCACGTCACCAAACACCTCACGTCACCAAACAACTCACGTCACCAAACACCACACATCACCAAACATGTAGAATCACCAAACACCTCGCATCATCAAACACCTCATGTCACCAAACACATCGCGTCACCAGACACCTCATGTCACCAAACACTTCGCGTCACCAAACACCTCACGTCACCAAACATAGTAGTGGTGCTGTTTCGATCCCCGCCATCATCTCGTGCCGCGTGAGTAGTGACTTCGTTTTGTTTGAGCGCCATGAGCGCGGAAATGCAAATTTGTTGTAACGCTGCTTCCTATTGGTCAGATTACGACCAAAAGCAGCGAATGAAAAACCATATCACAACAAGTAGCGTATATATGCTGCCACCTGTTGATTAAAGTGAAGCTAAATTTGAGGAGTACGGAATTGATTGACGCTTATTGTGACAACGAAAGAATCCGTAATATTGTCATCCCTCGCCGTAATATCGTACGTCATTTTAGGTGTATTTCCGGAATGATTCCGGACAATCCGGAATGGTAGGCAGGTCTGGTATGGACACTTGATATCTACACAGGGTGTCTGAGGAGAGTTTGTAGCTGATATCAGTCAAGTGTCCTTGACAGGGGGTGTCTTTGTGTCCAGGTTTTGAGTTTCTTTTTTTTCTCTCTCTCTCTCACCCTCTTTCTCTCTCTGTCTCTCCGTCTCCATCTCTCTCCCTCCATCCCCCCTCTCCCTCTCCTTGTTTTTCTCCCTCTTCCCCTCCCTCCCCCCTCTCCCTCTCTCTCACAGTCTCTCTCCCTCTCCCACTTCCTCCCTCCCTCTCTCTCTCTCCCTATCCCACTCCCTCCCTCTCCCTCTCTCTGTTTCTCTCCCTCTCCACCTCCCTCCCTCCCTCTCACAGTCTCTCTCCCTCTCCCACTCCCTCCCTCTCCCCCTCCCTCTCCTCTCTCTCACAGTCTCTCTCCCTCTCCCCCTCCCTCCCGCCCTCTCCCTCTCTCTCAGTCTCTCTCCCTCTTCCAGTCCCTCCCTCCCTCTCCCTCTCTCTCTCTCTGTCTGTCTCTCGCAATCTGTCTCTGTTTCTGGTTGTCTGTCTGTCTGTCTGTCTGTCTGTCACTTACTGTCTCTGGTTAAGACTATATATATCCAAGCTCAACAAATTAAATAAACTATTAAAATGATTTAAATTTATTAATATTATGAAACATTACATTTTTTTTAATTATAATTACTTGTGAATCACTACTTACACCAATGCAATTACTTCAGAATGATCACCAATGTGATTACCTCAGACTATGATTACTTCAGATTGATCACAAATGTGATTACCTAAGACTGTGATTACTTTAGAGTGATCACCAATGTGATTACCTCAGACTGTAATTACTTTAGAGTGATCACCAATGTAATTACCTCAGACTGTGATTACTTTAGAGTGATCACCAACGTGATTAGCTCAGACTGTGATTACTTTAGAGTGATCACCAATGTGATTACCTCAGACTGTAATTACTTCAGAGTGATCACCAATGTGATTACCTCAGATTGTGATTACTTCAGAGTGGTCACCATTACCTGTGCATGATCTGTCGCCGCACCGAGCCGATGGATTCGTTCGCGTGAGACCAGATGTCTATGTCTTCCACATGGCAGCCTTGGTTCGGGAAGCGCACCAGCAATGTCAGGTGCTTCCCTCTGCAGGCACTGTTAGGAACAAGACACTATGAGTAGACTGACAGTAGCAAGGTGCCAGGGTTATAGACTCACTATGACTAGACTGACAGTACAAGGTGCCAAGGTTATAGACTCACTATGACTAGACGGACAGTAGCAAGGTGCCAGGGTTATAGACTCACTATGACTAGACTGACAGTAGAAAGGTGCTAGGGTTATAGACTCACTATGACTAGACTGACAGTAGCAAGGTGCCAGGGTTATAGACTCACTATGACTAGACTGACAGTAGCAAGGTGCCAGGGTTATAGACTCACTATGACTAGAATGACAGTACAAGGTGTCAGGGTTATAGACACACTAGCAGTGCTGGTACAAGTACTGCAATAAAGTAATTAAGTAAAAGTAAAAGTAACTCCCCAAAAAACTACTTAAATAAAAGTATCCCCCAAGAAAGTACATAAGTAAAAGTAAAAAAGTACTTGTATTAAAAAGTAATTAAGTATAAAAGTACAAAATATATCTGGCTGTCAGATTATTCCATTATGTGTCCATTATCCAAAATGGACACATACTCCAAGCAGTGTTTTAGGTAAATACTCATACCACTACTACGTAATAATAAACATTGTTTACTCACAATAATCAATGGATCAAAAAATAAATGCAACATTATACAACAGGAGAGAAGAATACAAATTTAATTACACTGCATTACAACCGTTAACAGACCCGTATGGCATACCGTACGTTGTGTCTGAGCCAGAGTAGTTTTCAACAAACAGGAAGACTTTCCCACTGTCACCTCACTCTGTCTCATTGACTCAAGACTTTCCCACTGTCACCTCACTCTGTCTCATTGACTTAAGACTTTCCCACTGTCACCTCACTCTGTCTCATTGACTCAAGACTTTCCCACTGTCACCTCACTCTGTCTCATTGACTTAAGACTTTCTCACTGTCACCTCACTCTGTCTCATTGACTTAAGACTTTCCCACTGTCATCTCACTCTGTCTCATTGACTTAAGACTTTCTCACTGTCACCTCACTCTGTCTCATTGACTTCAGACTTTCCCACTGTCACCTCACTCTGTCTCATTGACTTAAGACTTTCCCACTGTCACCTCACTCTGTCTCATTGACTTCAGACTTTCCCACTGTCACCTCGCTCTGTCTCATTGACTTAAGACTTTCCCACTGTCACCTCGCTCTGTCTCATTGACTTAAGACTTTCCCACTGTCACCTCACTCTGTCTCATTGACTTAAGACTTTCTCACTGTCATCTCACTCTGTCTCATTGACTTAAGACTTTCCCACTGTCACCTCACTCTGTCTCATTGACTTAAGACTTTCCCACTGTCACCTCGCTCTGTCTCATTGACTTAAGACTTTCCCACTGTCACCTCACTCTGTCTCATTGACTTAAGACTTTCTCACTGTCATCTCACTCTGTCTCATTGACTTAAGACTTTCCCACTGTCACCTCACTCTGTCTCATTGACTTAAGACTTTCCCACTGTCACCTCACTCTGTCTCATTGACTTCAGACTTTCCCACTGTCACCTCGCTCTGTCTCATTGACTCAAGACTTTCCCACTGTCACCTCACTCTGTCTCATTGACTCAAGACTTTCCCACTGTCACCTCACTCTGTCTCATTGACTCAAGACTTTCCCACTGTCACCTCACTCTGTCTCATTGACTTAAGACTTTCCCACTGTCACCCCACTCTGTCTCATTGACTTAAGACTTTCCCACTGTCACCTCACTCTGTCTCACTGACTCAAGACTTTCCCACTGTCACCTCACTCTGTCTCATTGACTCAACACAAATGCATCAGGATGTTTTTCACACTTCTGGGAGTCATAAGGTCAGCAGTGTGCAGGTAGCCACTAACTAAAGTTGGTATTACAAGATGAAGTGCTGGTCAAACATTCCCCAGCAATTAATCAGTGAATGAATGAAAAGCCAATGAGGCCTGTCCCATTGCCTTGAGTGAAAAGGGGTTTTGGCTGAGGACTAAGCTTCAAAGGACCATTGAATCCCTTTGGACAGGCAGCAATCACACTGTGCCAACATCACCTGCTTGTAAACATCAGGGCTATCACATGATTCCTCCAAAGTGTAGTCAGTCAAGGATTACCAATGCAAACAAAAGCCAGGTGAAGCTGCTTCATCCCTGGAGTTCTAACATAAAAAGTAACTAAAAATATGGAAGTAGAAAGTAAAAAAGTACAGATAAATTTACTTCGTTACAAGAAAAAAGTAATCTCTAAAAATATACTTCGTTACAAGTATATATTTTTTAAAGTACTTAAGTACTGTAACGAAGTAAATGTACGTCGTTACATACCAGCACTGCTCACTAGGAATAGACTGACAGTAGCAAGGTGCCGGGGTCATAGACTCACTATGACTAGAATGACAGTACAAGGTGCCAGGGTTATAGACTCACTATGAGTAGACTGACAGTACAAGGTGCCAGGGTTATAGACTCACTATGACTAGACTGACAGTACAAGGTGCCAGGGTTATATACTCACTATGAGTAGACTGACACTACAAGGTGCTAGGGTTATAGACTCACTATGAGTAGACTGACAGTACAAGGTGCCAGGGTTATAGACTCACTATGACTAGACTGACAGTACAAGGTGCCAGGGTTATAGACTCACTATGACTAGACTGACAGTAGCAAGGTGCCAGGGTTATAGACTCACTATGACTAGACTGACAGTACAAGGTGCCAGGGTTATAGACTCACTATGACTAGACTGACAGTACAAGGTGCCAGGGTTATAGGGTATATAGACTCACACTAGATGAGTAGACTAGACACTTGACAAGGTAGCTAGGGTTATATGACAGTCACAGGGTTATAGACTCACTATGACTAGACTGACAGTACAAGGTGCCAGGGTTATAGACTCACTATGACTAGACTGACAGTACAAGGTGCCAGGGTTATAGACTCACTATGACTAGACTGACAGTAGCAAGGTGCCAGGGTTATAGACTCACTATGACTAGACTGGCAGTACAAGGGGCCAGGGTTATAGACTCACTATGACTAGACTGACAGTACAAGGTGCCAGGGTTATAGGTTACAGAGACTGAGAGAGAGACCGAGAGGGAGACTGACCATGAGAGAGACTGAGAGGGAGAGTGAACTTGAGAGACTGAGAGAAAGACCGAGAGGGAGACTGACCGCGAGAGAGACTGACCATGTGAGCGGGAGACTGAGAGAGACTGACCGTGAGAGAGACTGAGAGAGACTGACCGTGTGAGAGACTAATAGGGAGACTGAGAGAGACTGACCATGAGAGAGACTAATAGGGAGACTGAGAGAGACTGACCGTGTGAGAGACTAATAGGAAGACTGAGAGAGACTGACCGTGAAAGAGACTAATAGGGAGACTGAGAGAGAGACTGACCATGTGAGAAACTAATAGGGAGACTGAGAGGGAGACTGACCATGAGAGAGACTAATAGGGAGACTGAGAGGGAGACTGACCATGTGAGAAACTAATAGGGAGACTGAGAGGGAGACTGACCATGTGAGAAACTAATAGGGAGACTGAAAGAGAGACTGACCATGTGAAAAACTAATAGGGAGACTGAGAGAGAGACTGACCGTGAGAGAGACTAACAGGGAGACTGAGAGAGACTGACCATGTGAGAAACTAATAGGGAGACTGAGAGAGAGACTGACCATGAGAGAGACTAACAGGGAGACTGAGAGAGAGACTGACCATGTGAGAAATTAATAGGGAGACTGAGAGAGAGACTGACCGTGTGAGAGACTAATAGGGAGACTGACCGTGAGAGACTAATAGGGAGACTGAGAGAGAGACTGACCATGTGAGAAACTAATAGGGAGACTGACCGTGAGAGAGACTAATAGGGAGACTGAGAGGGAGACTGACCATGTGAGAAACTAATAGGGAGACTGACAGGGAGACTGACCGTGAGAGAGACTAATACGGAGACTGAGAGAGAGACTGACCATGTGAGAAACTAATAGGGAGACTGAGAGGGAGACTGACCGTGAGAGAGACTAATAGGGAGACTGAGAGGGAGACTGACCGTGAGAGAGACTAACAGAGAGACTGAGAAAGAGACTGACCATGTGAGAAACTAATAGGGAGACTGAGAGAGAGACTGACCATGACAGAGGCTAATAGGGAGACTGAGAGGGAGACTGACTGTGAGAGACTAATAGGGAGACTGAGAGGGAGACTGACCGTGAGAGAGACTAATAGGGAGACTGACCATGAGAGAGACTAATAGGGAGACTGAGAGAGAGACTGAACATGTGAGAAACTAATAGGGAGACTGAGAGAGAGACTGACCGTGAGAGAAACTAATAGGGAGACTGAGAGAGAGACTGACCGTGAGAGAAACTAATAGGGAGACTGAGAGGGAGACTGACCATGAGAGAAAGACTAATAGGGAGACTGAGAGAGAGACTGACCGTGAGAAAGACTAATAGGGAGACTGAGAGAGAGACTGACCATGTGAGAAACTAATAGGGAGACTAAGAGAGAGACTGACCGTGACAGAGAATAATAGGGAGACTGACTGTGGGAGAAACTAATAGGGAGACTGACCGTGAGAGAGACTAATAGGGAGACTGAGAGAGAGACTGACCATGTGAGAAACTAATAGGGAGACTGAGAGAGAGACTGACAGTGAGAGAAACTAATAGGGAGACTGAGAGAGAGACTGACCGTGAGAAAGACTAATAGGGAGACTGAGAGAGACTGACCATGTGAGAAACTAATAGGGAGTCTGAGAGAGAGACTGACCGTGACAGAGAATAATAGGCACACTGACTGTGAGAGAGACTAATAGGGAGACTGAGAGAGAGACTGACCGTGAGAAAGACTAATAGGGAGACTGAGAGAGACTGACCATGTGAGAAACTAATAGGGAGTCTGAGAGAGAGACTGACCGTGACAGAGAATAATAGGCACACTGACTGTGAGAGAGACTAATAGGGAGACTGAGAGAGAGACTGACCATGTGAGAAACTAATAGGGAGACTGAGAGGGAGACTGACCGTGCTAGTGGCAGGATGGCGCACTACTCTCCGTGGGCGTCGTCGCACTTAGCCACGTACTCGTGGAGCACGGTCATCACCCGGATCATGCGCGATGCCTCCTGGTAGATCCGGTTCATGTTGTCCTTGTCCCGATCCAGAGCTGACACCGTGTCGTAGGATGCCTTCAGACGTTCCATGCAGTACTGCAGCAAGTCCTCATGGATAGCAACCTGGGGACAAAGACATGATCCATGCAGTACTGGAGGATGATCCATACAACTTGGACACAAACACACAATCCATGCAGTACTGGAGGATGATCCATACAACTTAGACACAAACACACGATCCATGCAGTACTGGACAGTGATCTATACAACTTGTACACAAACACACGATCCATGCAGTACTGGAGGATGATTCATACAACCTGGACACAAACACACGATCCATGCAGTACTGGAGGATGATCCATACAATCTGGACACTAACACACAATCCATGCAGTACGGGAGGATGATCCATACAACTTGGACACCAACACACGATTCATGTAGGGACACTGATTTTCTGTGTTCGCGGAAAATGGACGGAATTCACGGAATTTGGGTTTTGAAATGAATTAATTTTTTTGGAATGGAAATTCCGAGATCGTGGAAAACAGATGGAATTATGCGTAATCAACATTTTGAAACGGGATTTGCATTTTCAAATGGGAACTCCGTAATCGCTGAAAGAGCAGAATCACCAACACTGTAAATAATACTGATTTTATTGGCGATATTTTGAAACAAACATGATTACTATGCAACGTATTCGTTTATTTTTAAAACGTGCAAGGCAAATCGTTATGAAGTATCATGGCTGCCCTGCTACCTTGTGTCAACCAGTGTAAACAATGACGCGGGCGGAAGACCCTAACATAAACCTTTTCGCGATTGTTGTCAGGCAGTCTGCTAAGGGCATTGAAGACATGCTGCTAATTAAATGTAGTTGTCACATCGTTAGAACACATGTAAGTGTACATATTCCAGTTTCGAACAAGTCTGTGTTTCCTAGTTCTAACAAATTCTGTAGGATGGCGTACAGCGCTAGCTAAAATGGGTGACATTTTTTAGTGAAACAGCAAACAGTGATTTGAACATTCATAATTGTTAATGACTGTATAATTTATATTTGCTAACTTATGTATTAGCTGCATTAGAAACAACCAGTCATTTTTATGTTATTGTGTGAGAGGGGTTATTTTATTATCTAAATTGATTATGTACGGTTGTTACAGTGTTGCAAATATTGCACAAATAAATGTTGTTAAAAGTTAACCACACAATAAAACAGTATTATTGAGATGCAGAGATCCTGACGTTGTGATAGTTTAGATATTTCACACAATGTATTGTTTCAAAGTAAACTTTGAAATAGAATATTTCTTTTCTGAACAAAAATGGGCTTCATTAGCCAGTATGCCATTTTTAAATGGAAAATGCGTCATTTGACACGGAAAATGCGTCAATTGAAATGGTACTTGTTTTTTTTCTGAAACGGAAAATACCTCGTTTGAAACAGAATATGCTTTTTTCTTAAACAGAATTATAAAAAGGAATTTAAACGAAATATGCAGTTTTTTTGCAATACAAAGCCAGTGTCCCTATCCATGCAGTACTGGAGGACGATCCATAAATACAACCTGGACACAAACACACCATCCATGCAGTACTGGAGGATGATCCATGATACAACCAGCACACAAACACACCATCCATGTAGGACTGGAGGATGATCCAGGATACAACCAGCACACAAACACACCATCCATGTAGTACTGGAGGATGATCCATGATACAACCAGCACACAAACACACCATCCATGTAGGACTGGAGGATGATCCACGATACAATCAGCACACAAACACACCATCCATGTAGTACTGGAGGATGATCCATGATACAACCAGCACACAAACACACCATCCATGTAGGACTGGAGGATGATCCATGATACAACCAGCACACAAACACACCATCCATGTAGGACTGGAGGATGATCCACGATACAATCTGGACACAAACACACCATCCATGTAGTACTGGAGGATGATACACGATACAACCAGCACACAAACACACCATCCATGTAGGACTGGAGGATGATCCACGATACAACCAGCACACAAACACACCATCCATGTAGTACTGGAGGATGATCCAGGATACAACCAGCACACAAACACACCATCCATGTAGGACTGGAGGATGATCCATGATACAACCAGCACACAAACACACCATCCATGTAGGACTGGAGGATGATCCACGATACAACCAGCACACAAACACACCATCCATGTAGGACTGGAGGATGATCCACGATACAACCAGCACACAAACACACCATCCATGTAGTACTGGAGGATGATCCACGATACAACCAGCACACAAACACACCATCCATGTAGGACTGGAGGATGATCCACGATACAACCAGCACACAAACACACCATCCATGTAGTACTGGAGGATGATCCACGATACAACCAGCACACAAACACACCATCCATGTAGGACTGGAGGATGATCCATGATACAACCAGCACACAAACACACCATCCATGTAGGACTGGAGGATGATCCATGATACAACCAGCACACAAACACACCATCCATGTAGTACTGGAGGATGATCCAGGATACAACCAGCACACAAACACACCATCCATGTAGGACTGGAGGATGATCCACGATACAACCAGCACACAAACACACCATCCATGTAGTACTGGAGGATGATCCACGATACAACCAGCACACAAACACACCATCCATGTAGGACTGGAGGATGATCCATGATACAACCAGCACACAAACACACCATCCATGTAGGACTGGAGGATGATCCATGATACAACCAGCACACAAACACACCATCCATGTAGGACTGGAGGATGATCCATGATACAACCTGGACACAAACACACCATCCATGTAGTACTGGAGGATGATCCAGGATACAACCAGCACACAAACACACCATCCATGTAGTACTGGAGGATGATCCACGATACAACCAGCACACAAACACACCATCCATGTAGGACTGGAGGATGATCCACGATACATTCAGCACACAAACACACCATCCATGTAGTACTGGAGGATGATCCACGATACAACCAGCACACAAACACACCATCCATGTAGGACTGGAGGATGATCCACGATACAATTTGGACACAAAAACACCATCCATGTAGTACTGGAGGATGATCCACGATACAACCTGGACACAAACACACCATCCATGTAGTACTGGAGGATGATCCATGATACAACCAGCACACAAACAAACCATCCATGTAGGACTGGAGGATGATCCACGATACAATCTGGACACAAACACACCATCCATGTAGTACTGGAGGATGATCCACGATACAACCAGCACACAAACAAACCATACATGTAGGACTACAGGATGATCCACGATACAATCTGGACACAAACACACCATCCATGTAGTACTGGAGGATGATCCACGATACAACCAGCACACAAACACACCATCCATGTAGTACTGGAGGATGATCCACGATACAACCAGCACACAAACACACCATCCATGTAGTACTGGAGGATGATCCACGATACAACCAGCACACAAACACACCATCCATGTAGGACTGGAGGATGATCCACGATACAATTTGGACACAAACACACCATCCATGTAGTACTGGAGGGTTAATTTGTTTAGCTTGGATATAGTCTTAACCAGAGACAGCGAGAGACTGTGACAGACAGACAACTAGAGACAGAGACAGTGAAAGACAGAGACAGTGAGAGACAGAGACAGTAAGACACAGACAGCGAGAGACTCTTACAACCTGAATACAAAGACAGTGCATACTAAGGACAATTGACTGATATCAGTTACCAACTCTCCTCAGACACTCTGTGTAGGTATCAAGTGTCCTTACAGACACACTGTGCACATGTCTACTCCCCTTACAGACACACTGTGGGGACATCGAGTATCCATACAGACACACTGTGCGGACATCAAGTATCCTTACAGACACACTGTGGGGACATCAAGTATCCTTACAGACACACTGTGGGGATATCAAGTTTCCTTACAGACACACTGTGTGGACATCAAGTATCCTTACAGACACACTGTGGGGACATCAAGTATCCTTACAGACACACTGTGAGGACATCGAGTATCTTTACAGACACATTGTGTGGTCATCAAGTATCCTTACAAGCACACTGTGGGGACATCAACTATCCTTACAGACACACTGTGTGGACATAAAGTATCTTTACAGACAGAGTGTGGGGACATCAAATATCCTTACAGACACACTGTGTGGACATCAAGTATCCTTACAGACACACTGTGTGGACATCAAGTATCCTTACAGACACACTGTGTGGACATCAATTATCCTTACAGACACATTGTGTGGACATCAAATATCCTTACAGACACACTGTATGGGCATCAAGTATCCTTTTATGTACCCTGTATATATATCAGCCATCCTAGCATTCTCACAACAGTAGGAAGTGTGTGCATGTCTGCACGTCCATGTATGCATGCATGCATGCGTGCTTAAGTTACCTGCTTTGACTGTAGTCGTGGGCCCAGGTTGGTGTAGATGTCTTTCAGCAGCGCAATGGCTTTCTCTGCCACTTCATCCAGACCATACAGCACGACCTGCAAGTGACAAGTTTCTACCTGATACAGACCATACAGCACGACCTGCAAGTGACAAGTTTCTACCTGATACAGACCATACAGCACGACCTGTAAGTGACAAGTTTCTACCTGGTACAGACCATACAGCACGACCTGCAAGTGACAAGTTTCTACCTGGTACAGACCATGCAGCACGACCTGCAAGTGACAAGTTTCTACCTGGTACAGACCATGCAGCACGACCTGCAAGTGACAAGTTTCTACCTGGCACAGATCATACAGCATGACCTGCAAGTGACAAGTTTCTACCTGGTACAGACCATGCAGCACGACCTGCAAGTGACAAGTTTCTACCTGGTACAGACCATGCAGCACGACCTGCAAGTGACAAGTTTCTACCTGGTACAGACCATACAGCACGACCTGCAAGTGACAAGTTTCTACCTGGTACAGACCATACAGCACGACCTGCAAGTGACAAGTTTCTACCTGGTACAGACCATACGGCACGACCTGCAAGTGACAAGTTTCTACCTGGTACAGACCATACAGCACGACCTGTAAGTGACAAGTTTCTACCTGGTACAGATCATACAGCACGACCTGCACAAGCGCAATGCATTCATGTAAAGAGGTCAAGTGACACACTGAGAGGTCACGGTCACTTACCCGCCAGAGGTAGTCGAGGCCTATGAGGTCAAGGTCATCCATCATGTAGCCAGAGCGGCGGCAAGCGATGATTCGACCGTCCTTGGAGTTGACTGCCTTGAAGAACCGCTCAAAGCAGCTGCAAATGAGATCTAGGTCAACTCACAGGTGTAGATCAGATGTATTTGAAATATGAAACTTGCCAGTATGCTATTTTTAAATGAAAACTGCGTCATTTGACATGGAAAATGCATCGTTTGAAACATAATTTTTTTCTGAAACGGAAAATTTGTCATTTGAAACGGAATTTGCCGTTTTGAAATGGAAAATCAGTGTCCCTGTATGTGCATCTATGCTTAGAACAGTGACATACCTTGTTAAAGGATGTCCTTGACACCTCAGCCACCAGACGGTGCAGGTGTCACGAAGGAGTGTCTTCTACATTGTCTGGTCAAGCACATGGTGTATAGACACTCCAACATGGTGTATAGACACTCCCACATGGTGTATAGACACTCCAACATGGTGTATAGACACTCCAACATGGTGTATAGACACTCCCACATGGTGTATAGACACTCCAACATGGTGTATAGACACTCCCACATGGGGTGTAGACACTCCAACATGGTGTATAGACACTCCCACATGGAGTATAGACACTCCCACATGGTGTATAGACACTCCAACATGGTGTGTAGACACTCCAACATGGTGTGTAGACACTCCAACATGGTGTATAGACACTCCAACATGGTGTATAGACACTCCAACATGGTGTGTAGACACTCCAACATGGTGTATAGACACTCCAACATGGTGTATAGACACTCCAACATGGTGTATAGACACTCCACATGGTGTATAGACACTCCCACATGGTGTATAGACACTCCATGGTGTATAGACACTCCAACATGGTGTATAGACACTCCCACATGGGGTGTAGACACTCCCACATGGTGTATAGACACTCCAACATGGTGTATAGACACTCCAACATGGTGTATAGACACTCCAACATGGTGTATAGACACTCCAACATGGTGTGTAGACACTCCAACATGGTGTATAGACACTCCAACATGGTGTGTAGACACTCCCACATGGTGTATAGACACTCCAACATGGTGTATAGACACTCCAACATGGTGTATAGACACTCCCACATGGTGTATAGACACTCCAACATGGTGTATAGACACTCCCACATGGAGTATAGACACTCCAACATGGTGTATAGACACTCCCACATGGAGTATAGACACTCCAACATGGTGTATAGACACTCCAACATGGTGTGTAGACACTCCAACATGGTGTATAGACACTCCAACATGGTTGTATAGACACTCCCACATGGTGTATAGACACATGGTGTATAGACACTCCAACATGGTGTGTAGACACTCCAACATGGTGTGTAGACACTCCAACATGGTGTATAGACACTCCAACATGGTGTATAGACACTCCAACATGGTGTGTAGACACTCCAACATGGTGTATAGACACTCCAACATGGTGTATAGACACTCCAACATGGTGTATAGACACTCCAACATGGTGTGTAGACACTCCAACATGGTGTATAGACACTCCAACATGGTGTATAGACACCCCCACATGATGTATAGACACTCCAACATGGTGTATAGACACTCCAACATGGTGTATAGACACTCCAACATGGTGTGCAGACACTCCAACATGGTGTGTAGACACTCCCACATGGTGTATAGACACTCCAACATGAACCGATATATTTTCGTTTGTTTCTATACACCATTTCACAATAAAACAATTTTTTGTCTAGGTTATAATTAAATAATGTGCAAATGTATTAATCTAACTTTGAATAATGTTTTTAATTTGATCATGCCTTGCTAAAACTGACATTAGAAGACAAGTCTTCCACACTGGTTGATGAAATGGGCATTCAAGATGACATGATACATTTACAACTTTCTACAGGTTCCTCTTAAACCAATGCCCTGCCCCACTGCACCGTCCCACTCACTTCATGCCATCCTCTTAAACCAATGAGCTGCCCCACTGCACCATCCCACTCACTTCATGCCGTCCTCTTAAACCAATGAGCTGCCCCACTGCACCGTCCCACTCACTTCATGCCGTCCTCTTAAACCAATGAGCTGCCCCACTGCACCGTCCCACTCACATCATGCCGTCCTCTTAAACCAATGAGCTGCCCCACTGCACCGTCCCACTCACTTCATGCCGTCCTCTTAAACCAATGAGCTGCCCCACTGCACCGTCCCACTCACTTCATGCCGTTCTCTTAAACCAATGAGCTGCCCCACTGCACCGTCCCACTCACTTCATGCCGTCCTCTTAAACCAATGCCCTGCCCCACTGCACCGTCCCACTCACTTCATGCCGTCCTCTTAAACCAATGCCCTGCCCCACTGCACCGTCCCACTCACTTCATGCCGTTCTCTTAAACCAATGAGCTGCCCCACTGCACCGTCCCACTCACTTCATGCCGTCCTCTTAAACCAATGCCCTGCCCCACTGCACCGTCCCACTCACTTCATGCCGTCCTCTTAAACCAATGCCCTGCCCCACTGCACCGTCCCACTCACTTCATGCCGTCCTCTTAAACCAATGCCCTGCCCCACTGCACCGTCCCACTCACTTCATGCCGTCCTCTTAAACCAATGCCCTGCCCCACTGCACCGTCCCACTCACTTCATGCCGTCCTCTTAAACCAATGAGCTGCCCCACTGCACCGTCCCACTCACTTCATGCCGTCCTCTTAAACCAATGCCCTGCCCCAGTGCACCGTCCCACTCACTTCATGCCGTCCTCTTAAACCAATGAGCTGCCCCACTGCACCGTCCCACTCACTTCATGCCGTCCTCTTAAACCAATGAGCTGCCCCACTGCACCGTCCCACTCACATCATGCCGTCCTCTTAAACCAATGAGCTGCCCCACTGCACCGTCCCACTCACTTCATGCCGTCCTCTTAAACCAATGCCCTGCCCCACTGCACCGTCCCACTCACTTCATGCCGTCCTCTTAAACCAATGAGCTGCCCCACTGCACCGTCCCACTCACTTCATGCCGTCCTCTTAAACCAATGCCCTGCCCCACTGCACCGTCCCACTCACTTCATGCCGTCCTCTTAAACCAATGCCCTGCCCCACTGCACCGTCCCACTCACTTCATGCCGTTCTCTGTGAGCAACGACGGATCAAAGTGCAGGATGTTCTGCTCCAAGAATTCCTTCGTGATCTCTGGATCCACATCAGGCTCCTCCCCCATCAACTGTGACAGAACACGACACGTCACCAACTGTGACAGACACACGACACGTCACCAACTGTGAGACATACGATACGTCACCAACTGTGAGACATACGATACGTCACCAACTGTGAGACAGATGACACGTCACCAACTGTGACAGACACACGAAACATCACCAACTGTGACACATGACACGTCATTAATTGTGACAGACACACATATCACCAACTATGATCTGTGACATACATATTACATGTCACCTTGACAGACACAAGACACACATGACATATCTCATGCAGTGTCGTATATGACCTCTGACCCAGCAGCCCAGCCACTTGAGACTGACTTTGGAAAACCACTTGAAGCAGTTCTCTCTGTCGCACAGGTAGATTGCATTCTCTGCCAGACACACCCAGATCTGAAACAGACAGACACTAGAGTGACACGCCATCAGACACAAAAGTGACGCATCAACAAACACAATCATTGCGACACCATACGTAAAAAAATGTGTGTGCGCGAGTGTGTCTGAGTGTCTGTGCATGTGTATTTGTGTGTCGGTGTGTCTGTGTGTGTCTGTCTGTGTGTGTGTCTGACTGTGTGTGCGTGTATGTGCGTGTGTGTCTGTGTGTGTGTGTGTCTGTCTGTCTGTCTGTGTGTGTGTATGTATGTCTGTGTGCATTGTCTCTACTTCTTCACACACTAATGCAGCATGTTGTGTTTGAGAGTACCAGAGGGCGCCACATACCTGCTTGGGGTCAATCAGAGGGTGCCACGTGCCTGCTTGTGTGGGGTCAACCAGAGGGTGGAATGCACCTGCTTGGGGTTAACCAGAAGGTGCAACGTACCTGCTTGGGGTCAACCAGAGGGTGCGACGTACCTGTTTGGGTGTGGTCAACCAGAGGGTGCGACGTACCTGCTTGGGTGGGGTCAACCAGAGGGTGCGACGTACCTGCATGGGTGGGGTCAACCAGAGGGTGCGACGTACCTGCTTGGGTGGGGTCAACCAGAGGGTGCGACGTACCTGCTTGGGTGGGGTCAACCAGAGGGTGCAATGTACCTGCTTGGGTGGGGTCAACCAGAGGGTGCGACGTACCTGCTTGGGTGGGGTCAACAGAGGGTGCGACATACCTGCATGGTGGGGTCAAACAGAGGGTGCGATGTACCTGCTTGGGTGGGGTCAACCAGAGGGTGCGACGTATATGCTTGGGTGGGATCAACCACAGGGTGCGACATACCTGCTTGGGGTCAACCAGAGGGTGCGACTTACCTGCTTGGCCTGCGGCTCACAGAGCCAGAGTTGTCCGTCTTTGAGGAGGAAGCGAAGGAACCTCAGTCTCTCCTGCACCTGCTGCAGATGGTTGAACCGACTGTCTGGCAGGATCGACACCGGATCAACCTCAGGATGATCTACAACAGGATCAATCTCTTGATCATCTAGAACAGGATCAATCTCTGGAAGATCTACAACAGGATCAATATCTGGATGATTTACAACACAGGATCAATCTGTCAATGATATACAACACAAGATCCATTTCTGGATCATCTACAACACAGGATCAAGCTAAGGATGATCTACAACACAGGATCAACTTCAGGATGATCTACAACACAGGATCAATCGTTGGACAATCTACAACACAGGATCAATCTATGTATGATCTACAAGACAGAATCAATCTATGGATTATCTAAAAGACAGGATCAATCTATGGATGATCTACAACACAGGATCAATCTCAGGATGATCTACAAGACAGAATCAATCTATGGATGATCTACAAGACAGAATCAATCTATGGATGATCTACAAGACAGGATCAATCTATGGATGATCTACAATACAGGATCAATCTCAGGATGATCTACAACACAGGATCAATCTTTGGACGATCTACAACACAGGATCAATCTATGTATGATTTACAAGACACAGGATCAATCTATGGATGATACACAACAGGATGAATCTATGGATGATCTACAACACATGATCAATCACTGGATGATCTACAATACAGGATCAATCTCAGGATGATCTACAACACAGGATCAATCTCCGGATGATCTACAAGACAGAATCAATCTATGGATGATCTACAAGACAGAATCAATCTATGGATGATCTACAAGACAGGATCAATCTATGGATGATCTACACAATAAGACAGGATGCATCTTGGGATGATCCACACAAGATCACACACATTAGAAGATGGTCAAATGACAAGCAACAAAATGTAGTTGATAATATATATTGAAAATATATGTATTTCAGATGAATCCATCTCTTTGAACATGCTAGCAATAAACACAGTTGTATTCTCAAGGATTTTGGGTGTATCTCACGGTCTCCAGGCAAATCTCCAACAGCACCCCCCACACGTCTTGAAGACAGCACAACACCATGGGAGATGTGCTGAACCACCAAATTATTTCTGTCGAGAAGACGGAAAAAATGGGTGCTGCGGAATGCGAACGTAGCCACCTACCCATGATAATGGAATGGGTGGCCGATGTATTCACAAGATCTGTCAAACTGCCATCAATTGCAGTACCAGCAGGGTCACACTCACTGGGCAGATGACAAAAATATAACCCTACATGAACTTGTGTAGCGCCCCCTGGAGCTTCAATCGTAGTCAGGGGTCTTAATCATAAAATTTTTCACATCATTCTACAAGCACCATTTTTTTACCAGCACTAGATATGGCCATGACATCTCATGTTTTCGCGGGAGCTGAGCTGGGTTCCTGCTGTGGCGGCCATATATGACAGAGTAAGTCTGTGCAATAACTTGAGAACAAAAAGTAGTAGAACCATAAATTATTCCACTTTTTAGGGGTTTTCGAGTACGGAGAATCCATTTCCGGTGTTAGTTTGCTGATTCTACGTCGGTGTCATGTGATAAGGTCACATCCAAGGTAATTTTGGCTCAATATATAGATATTTCGAGCCCAAAAGTACTATATCAGATATTCACCATTCTTGTGTCATTTTCATCTAAAAATGTCTTCAGTGGACAATAGATGTACCTGGAATGAGCTCTGGATAAAGGTCTCTTCAATCAAGGCCAAGGTTAAATTTATCCATAAATGCGCGAGCAAAGGTTTATATATTTATTATACTGTTGGAACCGATATTGAAAGTGGAATGGCGAGGTCATATAATCAAGGTCAAGTCAAGAACAATGATCATTTATTATAAAAAACTTTTCATTATGCACAACTGGGAATGTAACCCACTACAAAATGCATGAACGATACTATTATTCTATATTTAGCAATTACATGTCAATTGGATACACAACATTCAAATTTAGTGAATGTACCTAAAAAGTACAGCGTTATTTTACTTATTCACTCTACTCGTATAATCAGACAATCTCATCCATTATCCGTCTATCTGTCTAGCCATCCATCCATTAGTAGTAGTTCAACTGTTCACATCGTTGTCATAATTATTTAAGCAGCCACCCTCGCACTTGCACAGTGCTGTGCAACGAAGACCTGCCTTGCAGCATTTACAATTCCCCTTGCACACTTTAGTGCAGCCGCAGCTTAGGAGCAGGGCATAAGCTTTACTTGCGTCGGTGAGAGTGGTCCAGAAAGGGAGCCATTGCTTGCTGTGTTCATCCTGTTCCCATCCCCATTGATCAAAGACAGGAACTGCCTGGTGGCACGTGGTTGACTGCTTCCAGATGAAACTAGACAGGGACTGCCTGGTGGCACGTGGTTGACTGCTTCCAGATGAAACTAGACAGGGACTGCCTGGTGGCACGTGGTTGACTGCTTCCAGATGAAACTAGACAGGGACTGCCTGGTGGCACGTGGTTGACTGCTTCCAGATGAAACTAGACAGGGACTGCCTGGTGGCACGTGGTTGACTGCTTCCAGATGAAACTAGACAGGGACTGCCTGGTGGCACGTGGTTGACTGCTTCCAGATGAAACTAGACAGGGACTGCCTGGTGGCACGTGGTTGACTGCTTCCAGATGAAACTAGACAGGGACTGCCTGGTGGCACGTGGTTGACTGCTTCCAGATGAAACTAGACAGGGACTGCCTGGTGGCACGTGGTTGACTGCTTCCAGATGAAACTAGACAGGGACTGCCTGGTGGCACGTGGTTGACTGCTTCCAGATGAAACTAGACAGGGACTGCCTGGTGGCACGTGGTTGACTGCTTCCAGATGAAACTAGACAGGGACTGCCTGGTGGCACGTGGTTGACTGCTTCCAGATGAAACTAGACAGGGACTGCCTGGTGGCACGTGGTTGACTGCTTCCAGATGAAACTAGACAGGGACTGCCTGGTGGCACGTGGTTGACTGCTTCCAGATGAAACTAGACAGGAACTGCCTGGTGGCACATGGTTGACTGCTTCCAGATGAAACTAGACAGGGACTGCCTGGTGGCATGTGGTTGACTGCTTCCAGATGAAACTAGACAGGGACTGCCTGGTGGCACGTGGTTGACTGCTTCCAGATGAAACTAGACAGGGACTGCCTGGTGGCACGTGGTTGACTGCTTCCAGATGAAACTAGACAGGGACTGCCTGGTGGCACGTGGTTGACTGCTTCCAGATGAAACTAGACAGGGACTGCCTGGTGACACGTGGTTGACTGCTTCCAGATGAAACTAGACAGGGACTGCCTGGTGGCACGTGGTTGACTGCTTCCAGATGAAACTAGACAGGGACTTCGGTCAGCAAGATCATCGTCTTCACGTTCTGGTGTACTGTTCCATGCAGCCCACGCTGTCGTCTTTGTAAGTCCTGGTGTACTGTTCCATGCAGCCCACGCCGTCTTCTTGCCGCAACCGAGAAACTGAGACTTCGTATCGCAGCCCGTTATGGCGTGAAAGAGGGGTAGAGCCAACGACTTTGATAGACCGAGGTGGGAGTGGACGCTGTGCACCGGGATATCTCGCTATTTCTTGCCGCTACCAAAGCCAATCCAAAGCTCTCAAAGGTCAAGTTCTTCAAAGAAAGCGACAGCAAGAACAATGATGCCATTGTTGACAGTGTGCAGGAATGCTTTCTCATGACCCTGAGACAAGGCGTGAGCAAGATGCAGGATGATACGCGTATCTGCCTCAGCGTGGCTGCAGGGCTGGGTGCTGACACATGGAAGAGCACCACCTCAGACTTTGTACTGAGGCGGAGTATGGACTCAGTGTTATTTATTTCTACGCATTGTTTTCTGTTTGTAAGGTAATTTAAAAAAAGAAAATTTGACTGTCCAGCAGTGCCCTAAGAAAGTAGTTTTTCTAGAAGGATTTTGTGATCAATTGTATCAAACGCTTTGGAATTTCTCCTTTATCAATTTTATATGTAAGTTTGTCCACAAGGTCAACTGCGGCAAGTTCGGTTGAGTGCCCTTTTCTGAAGCCATACTGACATTTGTAGAAGTTTGTTTTCATACAAAAATTCATATAGTTGGTCAAACATTATCTTTTCAGTGATTTTAGACAAAGTGGAGAAGAGTGAAGTCGGTCTGTAGTTAGCAAGAAGAGTAATGTCCTCCTTTTTCAACATTTTATTTTACAAATGTTATGTCTATCTGGAAATATTCCGGTAGAGTGTGGTTTACAATTATCATTAATGGTTCAATCAGGCATCCTTCACGCATTTTAATAGAATAGTATAAATACCATCCATACCAGAGCTTTGTTTAGCATGAAGATGATCAATTGCATCAAAAGAACAGTAGAAATACCGTCCATACCAGAGCTTGGTTTAGCATGAAGACGAACAACTGCATCAAAAGAACACTAGAAATACCGTCCATACCAGAGCTTGGTTTAGCATGAAGACGAACAATTGCATCAAAAGAACAGTAGAAATACCGTCCATACCAGAGCTTGGTTTAGCATGAAGACGAACAACTGCATCAAAAGAACAGTAGAAATACCGTCCATACCAGAGCTTGGTTTAGCATGAAGACGAACAACTGCATCAAAAGAACAGTAGAAATACCGTCCATACCAGAGCTTGGTTTAGCATGAAGACGAACAACTGCATCAAAAGAACAGTAGAAATACCGTCCATACCAGAGCTTGGTTTAGCATGAAGACGAACAACTGCATCAAAAGAACAGTAGAAATACCGTCCATACCAGAGCTTGGTTTAGCATGAAGACGATCAATTGCATCAAAAGAACAGTAGAAATACCGTCCATACCAGAGCTAGGTTTAGCATGATGAACAATTGCATCAAAAGAACAGTAGAAATAGCGTCCATACCAGAGCTTGGTTTAGCATGAAGACGAACAACTGCATCAAAAGAACACTAGAAATACCGTCCATACCAGAGCTTGGTTTAGCATGAAGACGAACAACTGTATCAAAAGAACAGTAGAAATACCGTCCATACCAGAGCTTGGTTTAGCATGAAGACGAACAACTGCATCAAAAGAACAGTAGAAATACCGTCCATACCAGAGCTTGGTTTAGCATGAAGAAGAATAATTACATCAAAAGAACAGTAGAAATACCGTCCATACCAGAGCTTGGTTTAGCATGAAGACGAACAATTGCATCAAAAGAACAGTAGAAATAGCATCCATACCAGAGCTTGGTTTAGCATGAAGACGAACAATTGCATCAAAAGAACAGTAGAAATACCGTCCATACCAGAGCTTGGTTTAGCATGAAGACGAACAATTGCATCAAAAGAACAGTAGAAATACCGTCCATACCAGAGCTTGGTTTAGCATGAAGACGAACAATTGCATCAAAAGAAAAGTAGAAATACCGTCTATACCAAAGCTTGGTTTAGCATGAAGACGAACAATTGCATCAAAAGAACAGTAGAAATACCGTCCATACCAGAGCTTGGTTTGGCATAAAGACGAACAATTGCATCAAAAGAACAGTAGAAATAGCGTCCATACCAGAGCTTGGTTTAGCATGAAGACGAACAATTGCATCAAAAGAACAGTAGAAATAGCGTCCATACCAGAGCTTGGTTTAGCATGAAGACGAACAACTGTATCAAAAGAACACTAGAAATACCTTCCTTACCAGAGCTAGGTTTAGCATGAAGACGAACAATTGCATCAAAAGAACAGTAGAAATACCGTCCATACCAGAGCTTGGTTTAGTATGAAGACGATCAATTGCATCAAAAGAAAAGTAGAAATACCGTCTATACCAGAGCTTGGTTTAGCATGAAGACGAACAATTGCATCAAAAGAACAGTAGAAATACCGTCCATACCAGAGCTTGGTTTGGCATAAAGACGAACAATTGCATCAAAAGAACAGTAGAAATACCGTCCATACCAGAGCTTGGATTAGCATGAAGACGAACAATTGAATCAAAAGAACAGTAGAAATACCGTCCATACCAGAGCTTGGTTTAGCATGAAGACGAACAACTGCATCAAAAGAACACTAGAAATACCGTCCATACCAGAGCTTGGTTTAACATGAAGACGATCAATTGCATCAAAAGAACAGTAGAAATACCGTCCATACCAGACCTTGGTTTAGCATGAAGATGATAAATTGCATCAAAAGAACACAAGAAATACCGTCCATACCAGAGCTTGGTTTAGTATGAAGACGATCAATTGCATCAAAGGAAAAGTAGAAATACCGTCCATACCAGGGCTTGGTTTAGCATGAAGATGAACAATTGCATCAAAAGAACAGTAGAAATAGCGTCCATACCAGAGCTTGGTTTAGCATGAAGACGAACAATTCCATCAAAAGAACATTAGAAATACCATCCATACCAGAGCTTGGTTTAGCATGAAGACGAACAATTCCATCAAAAGAACAGTAGAAATACCGTCCATACCACAGCTTGGTTTAGCATGAAGACGAACAATTGCATCAAAAGAACAGTAGAAATACCGTCCATACCAGAGCTTGGTTTAGCATGAAGGTGAACAATTGCATCAAAAGAACAGTAGAAATACCGTCCATACCAGAGCTTGGTTTAGCATGAAGATGAACAATTGCATCAAAAGAACAGTAGAAATAGCGTCCATACCAGAGCTTGGTTTAGCATGAAGACGAACAATTCCATCAAAAGAACATTAGAAATACCATCCATACCAGAGCTTGGTTTAGCATGAAGACGAACAATTCCATCAAAAGAACAGTAGAAATACCGTCCATACCACAGCTTGGTTTAGCATGAAGACGAACAATTGCATCAAAAGAACAGTAGAAATACCGTCCATACCAGAGCTTGGTTTAGCATGAAGGTGAACAATTGCATCAAAAGAACAGTAGAAATACCGTCCATACCAGAGCTTGGTTTAGCATGAAGACAAACAATTGAATCAAAAGAACAGTAGAAATACCGTCCATACCAGAGCTTGGTTTAGCATGAAGACAAACAATTGCATCAAAAGAACAGTAGAAATACCGTCCATACCAGAGCTTGGTTTAGCATGAAGACAAACAATTGCATCAAAAGAACAGTAGAAATACCGTCCATACCAGAGCTTGGTTTAGCATGAAGACAAACAATTGAATCAAAAGAACAGTAGAAATACCGTCCATACCAGAGCTTGGTTTAGCATGAAGACGAACAACTGCATCAAAAGAACAGTAGAAATACCGTCCATACCAGAGCTTGGTTTAGCATGAAGACGAACAATTGAATCAAAAGAACAGTAGAAATACCGTCCATACCAGAGCTTGGTTTAGCATGAAGACGAACAACTGCATCAAAAGAACAGTAGAAATACCGTCCATACCAGAGCTTGGTTTAGCATGAAGACGAACAATTGCATCAAAAGAACAGTAGAAATACCGTCCATACCAGAGCTTGGTTTAGCATGAAGACGAACAACTGCATCAAAAGAACAGTAGAAATACCGTCCATACCAGAGCTTGGTTTAGCATGAAGACGAACAACTGCATCAAAAGAACAGTAGAAATAGCGTCTATACCAGAGCTTGGTTTAGCATGAAGACAAACAATTGAATCAAAAGAACAGTAGAAATACCGTCCATACCAGAGCTTGGTTTAGCATGAAGATGATCAATTGCATTTGCAATGTCTACTTGGTTGATGACGTGAAATGTGAATTCTAAGCCACTATTTGTAGGTAAGTATTCTCTGAAAGATTTATTGCCAGATGTTTTGATTTGGTTGGCAAGCTTAGGACCAATATTGGTGAAGTATTCATTAAATTGATTTGCAATCATGATTTCAACAGATACTCTGTTATCAACAATTGTAAAGTGAAAATGATACAATCTTGTTTTCTGTGATTTATTTAGTATAAAGGTGGGTATATGAGGTGGCTAGCACATGCTAGTAGAACTATTCATACCACGTAAACCAGGTAAACTGTTGGTACACTGCCAACCAGAAATAAATAAGGCACAAATAAATATACACATGTAATCTACCATTATAAATTGTTGACATGGGTCAATATTTGTAAAAGTGTAAAAAATGGTGTCATCAATATTTTTAACACATTGAATATATAGATAAAATGTTTTAATTATTTATATTTCCACATGTTTGTGTCATGTTTGGGTGTGTCTTTTGGAAATGTTCACGTGAAAAAAAAACATGACTGAATACCAGTTTGCAGGGTACGTGGTGGACATGGACAATTTATATACTACATATATTTTTATAAAGACACTAGGCCAAATTTGTTAATTTATCTGATTTTTTACGAGACAAAAAATCATACCTGGCCATTTGTTAAATATACAGCCACATATGAAAATGGGTTTAAGTTGTTTTTCTTGTTACACTAGCATCTGATGTTAATATCAATGAGGACTGTGCTTGGATCAAATAATTTACTTTCACATTTGAACTGTTTTTCATTCCACAACCTGTTACTCAAAATCATCTACAATGAAGTATGTTTTGTATTGTTTACTATTAACAATAATATGTACACAAAGTTTACCTGGAATAAGCCAAATGTTTTTACATTTTTTATTACGGAACAAAATATCATGTCGAACAACAACCATGGTCTTTGAATGGATACAAGATCCAGTTTCTCTCTTTGTTGATATTGCACATACCAGGTAGTTACCTCTGACGAAACTGGATTTTGGTGATCTGATTATTTTGACTGTCTTGTGTGGGTGAGGTGGCTGAAATATACAGATCACCAAAAACAAGTTTCTTCAGAGGTAACTATGTAAAGTAACAACCGTGCAGCCAGGCAGCTAATCCCTTTTTGCCCGATATAGTTTTTTTCTTTGTTGATTATTCATCTCTGGCATGTATTAGGCATTTTGAAAAAAAAGAAAAAAAAAAAATGGCCACCAAAATCAACTTATTATCATATCTTTACAACCAGACAAGATACATACATGATTAAAATTTAGTTTTATATGTTTCCAGACACTTTACTTTAGAAAACCACATTTGTTGACATCTTTGCTGACCATAGCAGGCCAACACGAAGTGTGTGGCCCGGTGCACTACTTCCGAAAAAGGTGGTCTGTCTGTCTTTCCCAGCGTTGGCCATATCTCAGAACTTTCAGAGCTGCAACCTTGCCAACGCCAAAGTATGACGCCACAGTATCACAACCTGTCAGACTGTGAGCAGCTAATAGATTTGGAACGACGGAGCTGTGCACTTCTGCAGCTGCGTTGATATGTAGGACACAACGTCCTCGAATTGTCGAAACCATTAAAACTTTGCAGGATGTGCTGCCTTGGTGACAGAAATACAACAAGAGAACAAAGATGTCGGTGTCATCTGCAACAACCACGACGGTACCATCCTATAGATGTGAAACTTGTTGCACAATCAGAGTGTCTCCCTCCTGCGTTGTAGCCATGTCTTGGCGTTTGTTTACACAACCATTTGTGATTTCTACAGGAACCGGGTCTCTGCCAGTGACGACTAGTTTGTGCTTTTGAAAGTCAGCCTCGTGCGAAACCAAATCCTCGACGATGAGAGCAATCAGTTGATCTTTGTTCATGGTGACAGTTAGGATGACTTTTTGTGGTGGCAGGCGAGCTGTGCAAAGTACTGTTTAGACCCTGCTTGCTCCTTTGTCCCTGCCGCGTCGGGTTGCCTCCTTAGTACTGTCCTCAATGTATCTGTCGAACACCAGATAGACATCACTTTTCGCTAAGTGACTATGTAGGTAACTGCAGAACCGGACAAGGTAGTCGTGTGCAGTGCCAGATGTTGGCCAAGGCACTACCCAGAGGACAACACACCCATCAAGGAACGTTGCCTGCACATCTTGTTCAGCCAGCCATCTTGACACTTCCACCTTGAGCGCATTCTTGAGATTGGATTTCATTTTGTCATCCCTCATATTTCCATTTTCATCGAACATAGACGTAGGGATAGGTGATAGTTCATGGCCCATTAGCATGGTTGTGTCAAGATCGCGTGCGCTAGACTGCAAGCCCATGGCTCTTACATAGGTGGTTTCCGTGTCAAACACTTTAGCATCTCCGACTTTAATGTGTTTCCTGGATAAAGTCATGGTGGTCACAATTTGTTGTATTGAATCATGAAATCCACCAGGCCAACTGCATTCAAAAGACTCCATCTGTGCTTTTCCCAGCAATTCCGCCTTGTTGACATTGACCGAGGAGGGATTCACAAGTTGCCCCAGTAAAAATGTTCATCAGCCCATCTGGATGTTGCTCTGGGTCAAGTGGATCTATGCAAAGCTCCAATTTTACTGCGTAGAGCTTTCCTGTCTTGATCGTCTCCCTTGATTCTTGTGGCCATTTATTCTTTGTGCAAAGTTTGGGCAAATGGTTATTCGTTATCTCTCATCTCGTTCAAGTCGTCGATGATGCTATAACACGTATGCAACCTGTAAGCCCATGTTTTGAGAGTTTCCGCTTTCAGAGTTATTCCAATGATCCCTCTCTGTCCATGACCATACCTCATGAAGGTAGTTTCAATGGCCATGTCACTCCAAATGCCATTGAACAGACCAGCGTTGTGGTGCATCGTGTGCTGTCCGTTGATGAATTGCGCACGTATGCCATCGGGTAAGCCTTCCATAGATCGTAGATAGTAGAGTGTGAACTCGAAATGTACCGTTTGTCACACTTTCGCAACCGTTTTCATTGCGTTCTTCACGTTTAACAAATGAAATGATGGTACTATGGAACTTCTGATGTCTGAAAACATGTAAAAAAGACCTTTTCGTCGTGTGTAGGTTACCTGGTTGAAAATATGTGGCAACCATTTTTAGGTCGCCACTTTGTTTTCTTTGCATTTTTTTCATATCAATTATGGTGAAATCGAATTGCTCATGTATGGAAACATATAAAACCAAATTTTAATCATGTGTGTATCTTGTCTGGTTGCAAAGATATGATAATAGGTTGATTTTTTTTGCCATTTTGGATTTTTTTCAAAATGCCCAAAGGTGAGATCTCCACACCCCCTGGATACCGTTATATACATGCTAGAGATGAATAATCAACAAAGAAAAGACTATATCAGGCAAAAAGGGGTGACCCCCTCTGCAGCTGGACTAATGGTGTCTATGAATTATGAAACTGTATATATTATGTCTTCATATTTACATAATTACTTTGATGTATCTGGTATCAACATTGTTGACATTTGTCAATAAATACATTTCACTGTTCTCATGACACCTAAGCAGATATTTACTTGTTTGTTGGATGGTCTAACTGCCAAGAATCCAATCGAACATGGTCCATGCAACTAGGACATTCGGTAGCACCAGTGGCACCAAACACAACATCCCTGGCTGTTTGTAACGCACCGTGACCCATCTGTAACAAAGAACCATTTAATAGAAAGTTTCAATAGGTGTTACATGAATGTTACAGACACGGAAATAATTATTCTGAATGAGATTTTACCAGGCATTATTACAATCCTCTGACACCAGAAGTATGCCCTCTTATATGATTTTATTATAAATTTATATTACCCCGAACATTAATGGTTTTTATCATGCCTATTAAAACACAATCAATTACGCACCACATCTGGCTCATACATCACTGTAAATGGGATGGGAAACTGACAGAATTTAACCTATTTATTTTCTATCATGCCTTGTGTTAATGATGTTGATCAGTTCGTGTTGATCGACAATCTATTTGATACACCTGTAACAATAACGGAAGTGACCGTTCTAAATTTACATACAATAAATCCTCCTCCGTTTGTGGCACAGAAGAACTTTCACGAGTGTTTACACCCCGTCAATATGATTACTCAACTTGTTAGCTTCTAAGCATATGAACACGCTAACAAACACCTATGCAATTTTTTACTTAACTGGTCTAAATTATGTGCAGTATCTGCCTTACAGACTAATTATTTATTGATTAACTATGACGCATGAGGCATACGGTGTGGAAATTAATTTGGGCCATTTAGTACCGGGAATTTGAAACCTGGACTTTTCAACCGGTATATAATAGTATTTATTATAACTTATATTATTATTGAGGACGTGGTCTGGCATTCTTGATAAGTTGATACACGTGAGCTAGATCTGCTGTCGCTGTTCATACATATTGATTACACAGCCCGGACATCAGAATCAACTCATGCTAAACAAATTAACAATAACCTTCATCAACTAGCCCTGCGTGCTTTCTCGTCCAAACTCATTCCTAGCAGTAAACGTATTCTTGCCAGTGCCGAGATCAACCAACACTGGGCAACAGTCAACACGCCAACATTACTGCCAACGTCTACAGTCATCGATGTGGCGTTGGTATTAAAATTTTACCAGTCCAAAAAATTTCCCAGAGGACATTTCCCAACAAAAAAACCATCCAACTGCATCCCCCTCGAGGCTCACCATATATCTTATACACATGTATACTATATATATAATAAATAATTATATATATATATACATACAAATATATATTATATATATATATATATAGCTCATCAAAAACCTAAGCAAATCAGCAAATGGTTTTATATATATATATATAATATATATATATTATATATAAGGTGTAACATGTATGGTAAAACATCATGACATAAATAATAGTTACATTTATTTAGTTATATTTATTTAGTCTGGGTCTGGCTTGGAAGACTCAGTGCGCCTGCAGGAGGACCTCAATAGGCTCCAAGAATGGGAGAAGACCTGGCTCATGAGCTTCCACCCAGACAAATGTGAAATCCTAAGAATCACCAACAAAACTAAACCTATCCTCTCAGAATACTTCATTCATGACCACAAATTAGCCTCAACCATAGACCACATCCACAAATAAAAACAGCAGAAAGCTAGGCAAGTGGCAGCGTCTACAGGAGAACACCTACAAAACACGGCAAAGTACCTAGGCATTAACCAAGCTACAGCTGAAATTAGAAATTCAAAGAGAAGCTACGAACAACAATTAGCTAGTAATATAAAACATGACAGCAAGAGTTTTTATGCGTATGTTCGAAGCAAACAGAATGTTCAAGATAAGGTCGGTCCTCTAGAAGATAGTGCTGGAAATATAATATCAGAGGGATTCCTAATGGCAGAAGACCTGAATGAGTACTTTAGTTCAGTGTTTACCAGAGAAGATATTAGTTCACTGCCAGTACCAGAGGCTAAGTTCAAGGGATCAGATTCAGACTATTTAGGACAATTAATTGTTACCCCGGAAATGGTAGCTCAGAAAATAAGGGCTATGAAGGATAATAAATCACCTGGAGTAGATGGTATTCCACCCAAACTACTATTGGAAATTGTAGAACAAATTAGCATACCGCTTGCAACAGTTTTCAACTTGTCATTAGAAGAGGGAGTGGCTCCTTTAGAATGGAAAGAAGCAAACATTATACCATTATTCAAAAAAGGTTTGAGAAACAAGTCAGAGAACTATAGACCAGTGAGTTTAACATCAGTGATTTGTAAATTACTAGAAAGACTAATTAAAGATCACATGGTGGATTTTCTTGTTAAACAAAACTTGATAAACCCATCTCAACATGGTTTTTTTAAAGCGAGGTCATGCTTAACAAATATGTTATGTTTTGTGGAAGACATCACTAAGTGGGTAGATGAGGGATCACCAGTATATATCGTCTACTTAGATTTTCAAAAAGCTTTCGACAAAGTACCACATCAAAGATTACTGCTTAAATTAAAGGCCCATGGCATAGGAAATGGTATAATAAACTGGATAGAACAATGGCTGATTGACAGAAGACAACGTGTAGTAGTCGACGGGGAGGCTTCAAACTGGAAATCGGTATTGAGTGGTGTACCACAGGGATCAGTATTAGGTCCTATATTATTCTTAATATATATCAATGATTTGGATGATGAAATAACAAGCAAGGTGTTGAAATTTGCGGATGATACAAAAGTGTTTAGAAGGATTAAAAGTGATGGAGATAGACAGCATTTACAAGATGATCTTGACAGGTTGATCAAATGGTCTGAAAAGTGGCAAATGCTGTTCAATTTTGGGAAATGTAAATGCCTCCACACAGGACATGGGAACGAAGAAGTAGAATATACAATGGGGGGTACTGTACTAAGTACTACTGTAAAAGAAAAGGACTTAGGGTTAACCATTAGTGCTGATATGAAGGTTTCAGAGCAGTGCGGAATTGCAGCTTCAAAGGGAAATCAAATTCTTGGATTAATTAGGCGAAACATAACGTATAAGGAAAAAGAGCTAATAATACCGCTGTACAAAACAATAGTTAGGCCTCATTTAGAATATTGTATTCAAGCGTGGAGGCCATATCGCAGGAAGGACATAGATATGCTAGAAAGAGTGCAGAGGAGAGCAACTAAAATGATACCAAATCTGAGGGATCTTAGTTACGAAATACGCCTAAAAAATGCGGTTTAACAACACTAGAGACCAGGAGATTGAGAGGAGATCAGAATTCAGATAGAAGTGTTTAAAATATTGAAGGATTATGAAAATATTGATAGAAATATGTTTTTCTCAGTTAAGAAAGATAAAAGGACTAGAGGACATGAACTTGCATTAGCAAAGGAGCAGAGTAGATTGGATATAAGAAAGTTTTCATTTTCACAAAGGACTGTAAATGAATGGAACAGATTACCTGCTGATTGTGTGGGTGCTAGTAGCGTGAATATGTTTAAAAATAAAATCGACACATACCTCAGACGGGCGGGATACACATAGATAAAAGGGTCGGACTCTCGATAAGCCAAAGGGCTTCCTTGTCCACCTGCCACCTAGAGTTAATTCTCTGGGTGGCAATCTTGTTAAATCTTGTTAAATTAACATCAATAGCAAACTGTCCTGGAACCACCATGTGGACGCCATCACTAAGAAAGTCAATAGCACCTTTGCCTTCCTTAACCGAAACACCAGCAACTGCCCTAGACCAGTTAAATCATACTGTTATCAGACATACGTCAGACCAACAATAGAGTACGCTTCTGCCGTTTGGGACCCTGCCACCAAGCGAAACATCGACAAACTAGAGATGGTACAGAGGTGTGCTGCCAGATACGTCTATGATGACTGGCGGCGCCACAGCAGCCCAACCTCCATGCTCCACCAATTGCAATGGCAGTCTCTAGAACAGCGCAGATGTCTTGCGAGGCTTAACATGATGTACAAAATTCAAAACGGCCTAGTCGACATCCATGCCAGCCTCTACACAAAGCCAGCCCGTACCCACTGCGCAACAGAACTCTTAGCTGAGGGGCGCAGAGGGCATCCATTCCAATTAATGGTTCAACGTTCCCGAACACAGGCTTTCCAACATTCCTTTTTATAGCCACAATAGTATCCTGGAATAACCTAACCGCCCAATCAGTTCAATCTCCCTCCCTAGATGCTTTCAAGCAGTGCCTTGCTGACACTGCCGCAAACAAAGTTTAACTAAGAGTGACCCCTGTTTGTTTTTAACTTGCACATGATTTTATAAACATTTACAACTAGCACTGCACACATGCACACCTGGCGCACGCAACAAACACCACACCATCCACGAAGTCGTCAGTAATGACGGTAGTGGATTACTGGAAGAAGAGACGGCGGGCTGTCACTGTCAGTGTCATGCGCTCTTCCAATGACAATGCTACTTTATTTTCGCCAACGACAGTAATAGTATCATCAGTTGGCTGAGGAAGGCTAGGTCTAGTCGGCCTGTGTGTAACCCTGGTGGATATTCTAGTACTATATATATGTTAATTCACCAGAGGCCACTAGGGGTTAGAGGCCACACCCTGCTAGTCGAGCTAAACCGGTCAGCTATTTTATCAGGCGCAGTTTGCCCTGGGCCAGTGACAGAGACACACCCACACTTGTAGAGTCTCTGGGCCCAGTAGTTCGTTTATACCTACGGCCTGGTAAGTTAGTCTTGTTATATGTATGTGTTATTGGTAGTGGGGGTTTAATCATTGCATTGTATTGGATTATTATTATTATATGATACATTAGAATAATACGTAACGTTAAATTTATTAATGGTGTTATGTTTCCAATTTAGACGGGGATTATAAGGGCGTGGCGGTTCTATATACTGGGTAGTTCAGTATTGTCATGTAACTAATGCAACTGCATAGGCAGATGCTAGGTAATGTAGTAATACGAAGTACTATCTCGAATTCACTGGTGTGTATTGCTATGTCTCTAAAAGGTTTGAAATACATATGCGAATATTATCCTATAATAATAGGTGTGTAATTACATAGTGCAGAAGGTGACGTGAATGTATTGGGATTGATTATGTATTGCTGTTACTTTGTTATTGTTGATATATACACGATAACTATCCAGTTGTAACATTATGTGATTATATGTTACAGAACGTTGAGTATCCCTCTGGGAGCTTAAAACATTGACAATTCAATAAACTCTGTCGTGCCCAAAAACCCAGTCGTCTGACGTGTTTACAAGTGGTACCAGAAGTGGGGTTCGACAGAGTAAGCTCCCAGGGGAGTCGAGAAAGCATGGCGTCGGCAGACGAGAAGTTAGCGCGACTAGAGGAAATGGTGGAAACGCTCAAGCGAAACCAACAATCCATCAACGTCACGGTTACCGCCCCTACCACCCGAAAATTAAAGACGTTCGAGGGTCGTTCGTGTGATCTACACGACTGGATGGAAGATGCCCGCAACTGTTTGTCTTCCATCTCATCGGTCGAGCGGTTACATTTCCTGATCGCACACCTGGATGGACCTGCCCGGGAAGAAGTCAGGTATGCGCCAGAGGAGGAGAAAGACTCAGTCGATAAACTATTTGCTTTACTTGTGTCCACTTTTGGGGAAACCCGCAGTAATGCGCAGTTAAAGAAAGAGTTGTATGATAGAGGTCAAGGAAATAGAGAAAGCGTTAGGGACTTTTCCCGGGCACTTCTAGAAATCTCCGAAGGCTTATCAGACAAATCACAGAGTAAGAATGAAACTTTGATAGAGGTATTCTGCGAGAATCTGGTTGATCCACAAATCAAACGGGAAATAAAAAAATTGGTCCGCACCCAGCCTACGGTTTCATTTAGTGCTCTGAGGTCGGAGGCGATCCGTCTCGAGGAGGACGGATTGAGCAGTATGTGTAAAAATGCATGTATTCGGGGAATTCATGAACCTCACCACACCCCCGTCGACCCGAGTATTCTGGAACGAATTGCCACCCAGCTAGAACTACTCGCGACAACTCAGACGCAAATTGTGTCTTTGTTGCGAGCACAACAGTCGTCGGTGGGTGTGGAGAGGGGCGATAGAACTAGCAGACCGAAGCCCCGTAACAGTGGCTCGGTCTCTTGTGAGTATTGTGGCCGAAGCGGGCACACTTACACTAATTGTTGGAAACGTGCTGGGGACATGCGCCGTACTACAGATCAAACAGAAAATCGGGCATACGGGGGGCAACCAAATTCTAGCGCAGGGGCAAGCGCACTGCGGGAGGGCCCGGTAACGCCGGGTAGGTCAACACCCCGTAATCATCAGGAAAACTAAGTAGCCCTACTGTCGAGCGTCACGCAGGCGGGTGTAGTAACATAGACTCTATGTTAGTTGACGCCATCATTGGTAAGACACCAGTAATTTCGTGTTGTATATCAGGTGAAGACACCAATATGGTTTTAGACATGGGCTCTGAAGTAACGATTTTACAGGAGTGGTGGTTCAATGAACATTTAATGACGTCAGTCAATGGGTTAAAGGACGCATCAGCGTGGTTACGGCTGGAAGCAGCCAATGCTCTAGAGTTCCCTTATATAGGGTACTTCACAGCCGATATAAATGTGTTGGGCACGGTCGTTAAGAATAAAGGTATTTTGGTACAAAAAGATCCACCAGGGTTTGTCCCCTCCCGACCAACGTCTGGAATACTAGGTATGAATGTTTTGGGTGACATGCCAGAGATAAGGGAACTACTTCATACTATTGAGACCCATGATACTAACCCGAAACAGGATATCGATGGAAGAGTAGTGAAAATTGCAGGTGATACTAGTGTTAAGATACCAGCATGGTCGTCGTGTAACGTAACAGTATCAGGTCCACATTGCACCGGTAACGGAATGGTAGAGCCATTCGATGTTCCCCTGAAGGGAGGTTTACTACTCCAAACTTGTTTAGTAGGTTCCATCAATGGACATTTCGAAGTAACTATCCTCAACCCGACCTCTGACGATGTGTGGCTACGTTCCCATTCACCTGTCGGGAGGATCTATACGGTAGATGTAGTCGATCGGAATCAGGAACACTTCGTTGATTTCGAAGAATTGGATGACGGCTTGCGAGTGTCCCTAGAACCACGACAGGTAACTGCTACTACACGACAGGTAAGCAGCGAGCAATGTAAATATATATCTGATGCGTCACCCCTCGACCCTGGGTACAACTGGATGGAAGAGGTACACATAGGTGAGATACCGCCAATAGACAAAGATCGACTAGTGGAATTATTGCATAACAATCAGCAAGTATTTGCCCAGGACGAGAATGACGTGGGATTGACGGACACGGTTAAACACCGAATATACACCTCAGACGACAGCCCTGTTAAGGCGGCCTATCGTCGCATTCCACCAACTCAGTTTGAGGAAGTTAAAGCGCACATTAAAGATCTAGTCCACAAAGGGATAATTAAGCCCAGTCAGTCGGAATTTGCGAGTCCGATTGTTATTTGTCGAAAGAAGAACGGTAAGATTAGGATGTGCGTGGATTATCGCAGGCTTAATACCAAGACAAGAAAAGATGCGTTTCCACTTCCCCGAGTGGATGAGATCTTCGACTACCTATCGGGAGCAAAGTATTTCTCGACTGTCGATTTGAAATCGGCTTATAATCAGGTGGAGATAGACGAGGTTGATCAACACAAGACAGCGTTCACCACCCCATGGGGTTGTACGAGTACAAAAAAATGCCATACGGGCTTTGCAATTCACCAGCAACCTTCCAGAGATTAATGCACATTGTGTTCAGGGAAGAGATGAATGAAAAAGCACTTATTTTCTTGGATGATATAATCATCTACTCCTCTACCATTGAAGAACACTTTGAACGACTGAATTTGGTGTTCCAACGACTGGCATCTCACGGTCTAAAGATTGAGCCCACTAAATGTTACCTATTTCAGGAATCGGTTTCTTATTTGGGACAGATAATCTCTAATGAAGGGATTTCTGGGGATCCAGAGAAGGTGAACGCAGTAAGGGAATGGCCAGTACCTGAAAACGCGAGAGAACTCAAGGTTTTCTTGGGAACAGCGGGATATCACCGACGTTACATTCATCACTTTTCACAGTTGGCATCACCTCTATATGAATTGGTGGATCAAGATCCCAACAAAGGAAAGAAGAGAAAACCAGGTAGAAAGTGGAATTCAGCCAAACCGGTACCGTTTGTGTGGAGGCAGGAACACCAAGAAGCATTTGATTCACTGAAACATGCTCTTACTACAGCTCCAGTCTTGGGATTCGCTGATTTCACGAAACCATTCATTCTGGAGACAGACGCCAGTCACCAAGGACTAGGAGCGTTACTACTCCAGGAACAGGAAGGGAAAACCCGAGTTATAGCCTATGCTAGCCGTAGTCTCAGGGGTTCTGAGAAGAACCGAACGGCTTATAGCTCTATGAAATTAGAGTTGTTAGCAGTGAAATGGGCGGTGACTGAGAAATTCCGCGACTACTTGTTGAGCGTTCCGTTTGTAGTATATACCGACAATAACCCATTGTCGTATATTCAGACTTCGGCAAAGCTAACGGCGGCGGAACACCACTGGCAGGCAGAGCTAGCCAGGTTCAATTTCAGCATTCGCTATCGTTCCGGAAGACTTAATGCATCGGCGGACGGTCTGAGCCGGAAACCACTTCAGACTGAAACAAAAGAGTTCACAGTCATCGAAGAAGACGAAATAGCTGACATTCTCCAAGTAACGGTGTTGCCGTGCGATTTGCGCCAGAAATTACTCAAGGCAGCAGTCTGTACCACCACAGCACAGGTGCGATATACATCCAAGTATGCAGAGTCGCCGATCCTACCAAGTCTTAGTTCGGACGCGATCCAGGAGGCACAACGTTATGATCCGGTTTTGGGTCGAGTCTGGCATTACATAGACAGAGGGCGAGAATCGACACTCGGAGAAAGACGGAAAGAACAACCGGCAGTAGCGAAACTGCTACAACAATGGGACCGCATTCAGGTCTGTTCCGGAAAATTGTGCAGAACCCTAATAGACCCAATGAGTGGAGAAAAGGTAAGCCAGTTGTTGTTACCGCGTACAATGAGGGAGGAGGTATTACAAGAATTACATGATCGGATGGGACATCAAGGCATTGATAGAGTTGAGAAGCTAGTACGAGCAAGATTCTACTGGCCGAATATGCGTTCCGACATCCTGAATTGGATTTCGAAGTGTGATCGTTGTAATCTTGCAAAGATGCCACATTTGAAGGTACGGACTCCAATGCATAGTATTGTGACAAGGGGCCCATTAGAAGTCATCGCAATAGACTTCACAATTCTCGAACCAGCTAGTAACGGCATCGAGAATGTCCTGGTCATGACCGACGTGTACAGTAAATACACAATAGCCGTGTCGACGAGAAACCAAACAGCCCTAACGGTAGCTAAAACCCTGGTACGGGAATGGTTTCTGCGTTATGGAGTTCCGTGTCGTATACACTCTGATCAAGGGAGATGTTTTGACGCAAAAATTGTCAAAGAGTTGTATAAGATATACGGTATCGAGAAATCTCGTACGACACCGTACCATCCCATGGGAAATGGACAATGTGAGCGATACAACAGAACAATGCATGGATTGTTACGCACACTGACACCCGCCCAGAAGACCAAATGGCCGGAATATTTGCCAGAACTTACATATGCATATAATGTGACCCCTCATGCTGCAACGGGGTTTAGTCCATTCTATCTCATGTTCGGTCGTGTTCCGCGCTTACCGATTGATATCAAACTGCACAGTGACGACACCCTCCAATTACAAACGGTTCATGGAGCCAACCTGGACTGGGTTGACTATCATCAGGCTAGACTGACAAGTGCCTATGCTAAAGCTGCGGAACAGCTGAAGTTAGACATTGCTAACCGAAAAGCAAGTTATGACAAGCATGTCGGGGAGAATGCACTGCGAGTTGGGAACGTGTACATTTACGCAATAGGGTGAGAGGGCGTAACAAGATTGCGGATGCATGGGACCCGGGAGTGTACGTAGTGACAGAACAAAAGGACGACACATACGTAGTCGTACCGGCGAGGGGGCACAAGAAACGCATAATTAACCGCAAAGACTTGCGGGTTTGTGTCCCAGAGACTGCGAAAGGGTCAAGACTGAGCAGACTAGGTCAAGACAGTGAGGAAACTGACCACCCACCATACGAGGTGACAATCTCTTGTCAACCGAACAATGGCCATTTAGACTTGAACTCGGACGTAGAAGAATCAATTACTCCGAACACACCGTTACGTCGGTCAACGCGAAGCAATGCGGGTACCATAGTAATCCACATCGAGAACCTAGGTCCGTCCTTAGTTAATGATTTCAATTTATTATGTTAGCCGCGGCCGGCTAAATTTTAAACTTGGGGGACATGTAACCCTGGTGGATATTCTAGTACTATATATATGTTAATTCACCAGAGGCCACTAGGGGTTAGAGGCCACACCCTGCTAGTCGAGCTAAACCGGTCAGCTATTTTATCAGGCGCAGTTTGCCCTGGGCCAGTGACAGAGACACACCCACACTTGTAGAGTCTCTGGGCCCAGTAGTTCGTTTATACCTACGGCCTGGTAAGTTAGTCTTGTTATATGTATGTGTTATTGGTAGTGGGGGTTTAATCATTGCATTGTATTGGATTATTATTATTATATGATACATTAGAATAATACGTAACGTTAAATTTATTAATGGTGTTATGTTTCCAATTTAGACGGGGATTATAAGGGCGTGGCGGTTCTATATACTGGGTAGTTCAGTATTGTCATGTAACTAATGCAACTGCATAGGCAGATGCTAGGTAATGTAGTAATACGAAGTACTATCTCGAATTCACTGGTGTGTATTGCTATGTCTCTAAAAGGTTTGAAATACATATGCGAATATTATCCTATAATAATAGGTGTGTAATTACATAGTGCAGAAGGTGACGTGAATGTATTGGGATTGATTATGTATTGCTGTTACTTTGTTATTGTTGATATATACACGATAACTATCCAGTTGTAACATTATGTGATTATATGTTACAGAACGTTGAGTATCCCTCTGGGAGCTTAAAACATTGACAATTCAATAAACTCTGTCGTGCCCAAAAACCCAGTCGTCTGACGTGTTTACAAGTGGCTTGGTGTAGCCGTAGCCGTAGCGTAGGGCTAACATGCTCGCCTGGCTGGCTAACAACGATAACGACTTCGTCTGCACGATGTACATCGGCTGTTACTGTAAACGTGGTAGCACTAGTGTCATAGTGACATTCATTGTCGTCGGTGCCGGTGTTGTCGTTCTAAAAAAAACTGAGTTATCGTGTTTGTTTTACGAACCTTCGCCTTCGGTAGCGGCATCGTGGACGAGTCAGAGTGAACGATAATTGGACTTGTTTATCGGTAACAGCCTCGTTGTGAATGTAGCCTCTGTTTTAAATCTGAGGTAAGACCACATTTAAATTTTACATAGGCGGCCATTATAACGTTTGATTTATTTCCTGCTAAATTTGACATACCATTTTCTTGAAAATTTCACAGCATATTTAACCTCCATTGACACAAGTGCTGCGGAAAACTCGTAAAATTATCATACCTCAGTTTTCAGAAAAATCCACCCAAACCTGACACCCCTCAATTTCGCCCCAATCTGGTGACGGATTTTGAAATATTGGTGCGTTCTGCAAAATAGCCACTGTGCGAATACGCGAGCGACTAGCGTATGTTTATTGCTACCTCGTGAAAGATATAATGCTGTAATACATTCCTGATGCAAAACTCTTATACTTGACAATTGTGTATACTCTGGCGGAAGTATACTAGCCGCGTCGACAAAAACAGGTAGTGATGCGGCCGAACTTCTTTCTGGTGTAACTTCTTGGTGCCGCCTCCATTTTAATTCTTGTTGTCGTTGAACGTTCGAGTGAATTAACATCGCTTTAAACTGAATTTTTGATTAGCGCATTTGAGAAGTACACGTCACTTGAGTTCCCGTCAACTTCAAGGCCATCGGGGCCGTATAATTCGCGGGTATCGTACAATAATTAGTGTGCGCCAACGCAGTTATTGCCGGTAGGTACTGACCGAAGCCTGCGCGCGAAGGCGAAGGACCGTTTTAATCAGGGTTACAAAGTTAATGGAACAATTTCGATCATGGTTGGCAGGTTTCTGACAGGATGGTTTCTACCGCGGTTTAATTAAACCGTGGTTTCTACCGTCTTGTCAGAAATACCTTTCTGACATTAAAATGTCAGAAACTCCATTTTTGATACATTTTCCATTGTAAGAGTATTGACTGAGCTTAGCTTTAAAAAGTTTAACCCAGTTTTGCTAGTTTAACTGGGACTGGGTTAAACTAGGCTTTACTCTATTTGAGAACTCGGGATGATATTATTAGGGGACATTCTCGATATTAGTAGAGTTGGTACGTGGATTGATGGTGGTTTAAACTTTAATAGTGGTGTCAAATTATTTACGAATTACCTTGAATTTACCTTGAATCCTCCTCTTCTACTACTTAGTAGTCAAGGAGTTGACGAGGAAGGGAGTCAAACGTTGACTCGTGTAATCCTCCGCCCTATTGCATAAATATTTGTCAATGTGACCCTTGAACTGGTTGATGTTTTTGGACATCACTGCTGCTTCCGGAAGTCTATTCCAGTCGTTAACTATCCTTTGAGTAAAGGAGTACATGCGTATATCTAATCTTGAGTGCACTTTGGTTATTTTGAAGGGGTGCCCTCTTGTTTTGGTCTGTTTATTTTCCATAACAAAGAAATCTGCAGGAAGAATACTCTCTAACCCGTTGAATATTTTATAAACTTCCAGTAAATCAGCACGGAGTCGTCTAGTCTCCAGAGTTGTGATATTTAGCACTCTTAAACGTCTTTGATAATCTAAGTGACTTAAATCTGAAATCATCCTGGTTGCCCTACGTTGCACCTTTTCTAATAAGTCTATATTTTTTGTTTGAATGGGCGCCATGCCTGAATGCAGTAGTCTAGGTGAGGTCTTACTAAGGACTTGTATAGTTTTACAACTACTTCTTTGGTCTTATATTTGATAGCTCTGTTGATCATGCCTAGCATCGCATTAGCCTTATTTGATGCCTTAACACATTGCTCCGTTACATTAAGTGTGTCTGTTATTATCACTCCCAAATCTTTTTCTACATGTGATGTTTCTATGGGGTTATCACCCATGAAGTAGTCGTACTGCCTGTTGTTATGACCGTAATGTACACACTTGCATTTTTCTGCATTAAACAACATTGTCCATTCTGCACTCCACCCGTGCAAGTTGTTTAGGTCCTTCTGAAGTTTCTCAGCATCTTCACAGGTTGATACCTGACTGAACAGTTTAGTGTCATCAGCAAATTTTAGGAGATGGTTGCACACTCCTTCGTCTATGTCATTAATATATATTACAAATAAAATTGGACCCAGAACAGACCCTTGGGGGACACCACTCTTAACAGGTGACCACCCTGAACTGAAGCCATTTATAATGACACGCTGTACTCTGTCCGTCAACCACTGCGATATCCATCTATTAACCGCTCCTCCTATCCCATGTGCATTTAGTTTCGTCGCCAGCCTGCAGTGTGGGACTCGATCGAAAGCTTTACTAAAATCTAGATAAATAGAGTCCACAGGAAGCCCTTTATCGATATAGGATGTGACCTTATCCAGGTACACTAAAAGGTTTGTCAGGCATGAACGTCCCTTCCAAAACCCATGTTGCGACGGTTTAATCAAAACATGATTTTGAAGATGGCCCACGATTTTATCCTTGATGATGGCTTCCATTACTTTAGATATCTGTGATGTTAGACTTACAGGTCTGTAGTTACTGGGTTGTGATTTGATACCTTTCTTATATATGGGGGTAACATTTGCAATTTTCCAGTCTAGTGGAACTTCTCCCGTTTCCATGCTGTCTGCGAAGATTTCGCTTAGCAGTGGTGCAATGGCCGTGGCCACTTCTCGGAGCATTGTCGAATTTAATTCGTCTATTCCAGGGGCTTTGTATGGTTTAAGTTGTAACAGCTTTTCCAGTACTATTGCTGTAGTTATCTCAATATGCTGGAGTGACTCTTCAATTGTCTTGGTGAAAAAGTTCACAGCGTCAGGAAGATTTTCTGTTACCTCCTCAGTGAACACTGAGGCGAAGTAGTCATTTAGTACATTTGCTGTCTCGACTGAGTCTATGATCACATCCCCATTGCTATCCAAAAGGGGGCCGACAGTGTCTTTTGTCTTAGTTTTCGTCCTAGTATATGAATAAAAAGACTTTGGGTCTTTATTTATGTTGTCGGCAAGTCTTTTCTCAAAATTTTGTTTAGCCTTAACCACTTCCTTCCTGGCTTTATTTAGTTGACATTTGTATGCCTCGTACAGATGATGTTCTCCTGTTTCTCTGTATTTCTTCCACATGTGGTATTTCTTCCGTCTTGCCATGTCTGCTCGTTTAGTCATCCATCTGGGTTTGGTCTTTCGTCTCCTTGTTGACACAGGGATAAAACTTTTCATTGCCGAATTAACGACTCTTTTAAAGATGTCCCATTTTGTGTGTACATTAGTATCCTGGAATGCCTGCTTCCAGTCGTAATTCTCTAAACATTGTTTCATTCCATCATAGTTTGCCCTCTTGTAGTCGTAGTAAGTTTCTCTCCACTCTTTTATGTGTATACACACTATAATATCACATATCACCATGTTGTGGTCACTGAAGGGTTCACTTACCCTAACTTGCCCAACCATATTTGGTTCAGAGGATAGTATAAGATCCAATATATTCTCACCCCTAGTAGCATCGCATACATGTTGGGTTAAAAACAGATCTTGGGTGAGTTCCATGAAACGTATCCCCTCGGCTCCTGCCTGCATCCTACTCCAGTCAATGGTTCTGTGGTTGAATTCTCCAAATATTACAATGTTATTGCTCATTGCACATGCTGTGCGTAATAATGTATGTAGAGCTAGTTCGCTGTCAAGATCAGCAGATGTGCTATGGTAGCATACTCCTACAAGTAGGGAGTCTGTTGTTGTTGTTAAGTGACACCATACTGATTCCGTGTTGTGTGTTTGTGTAAGCTCCTCACATTTGACGTAGTTTATATTGTTTCTTACATATATAATGCAGCCTCCTCCTTTCTTTCCCTCTCTGTCATTTCTGATCAAACTGTATCCCTCGAGGTTAAGCTCTGCGTCAGATACATCTTTGTGAGCCCACGTTTCGGTTACACATATCAAGTCTGGGTTTTCCTCAGTTGCAACATACTGCATTTCATCCAGCTTGTTTAAAAGGCTTCTGGCATTCACAGATATGGCTTTGAGTTTATTTACAGTAATATGGCCTGTGCTCCCTATTTCTTTTTTATTCCCTTCTCCAATTTTGTGCAGGTTTTTGCTGTAAGTGTTTATATACATACTAGTGCTGGTGCTATCCACTCCCATCTCCTCTCCTACTATTTTGCTGGTTTTGTGGACTGGCTGCCCCTCCTGGTGGGAGCCGTTCTTGATTGTCTGTTTCTTGTGGGAGGTGTTGACTGGCTGCCCTTTGTAGGTGCCGCTGTTGTTGTTGTTTACATTAGTTTTCTGTTTTGTCGTTCTTAGTGTCTTTCCTCCTCGCCCTTTGAGGGCTTGATTTTTACAATTTTCCTGGCCCATGGTGGGCCTCTCACTCTGTATATGCATTTCCCCAAGTCTCTACTCTCCTTTGCCCTTGCCTCCTCTAGTAGTTTTTTTCCTTCCTCTCTCTCTTTATACGTTTGGTCATGTTGAATGCTGAGGCATTTATATTTTGGATCAGCCTCCTTAAGGTTTGAAAGGTTTCGGAATAACTTCATCTTCTTGTTTGTGTCTTTCATTATTACCTTAAGTGGTCTTGGTTTGTTGTTATTCTCTCCAGTTGTTTTTTTCCCTAACCTGATCACTTTCTCTACCTCCGTATGCACATCTAGATTTTGGTGGCATACCTCGTTGAATAGCCCCTCAACTAACTCCATGTCTATCTTGATTCTTTGATCTTTTAGATTGGTTTCTGGTTCTGGTGCATTGAAGATAATGAAGTTTGCTTCTCTGGATTTTCTTTCAGCTATTTCTTTAACTGCGTCCTGTAACACTTCGTTGTTGACTCTGTCGGCGGTATCAGTATGGATGGCATTCTCGGTTTGTTGATTTGCAATCAATTCCTTCCTTACAATTTCTTTCACTTCTTGTTCGTCGCATTTGTCCTGTAATTTTTTTTCTACAGTCTCTAGTCGTGCATTAATTGTTTCAAGGTACAGCTCACATCTTTCCTGGATTATTTTCTCATTCAGTATGTTTTTTTCTATTTTTGGTTTGCATCCGATACAAAACCACATACATCCTGGTTTTCTCATGGCTTCATACTCTCCTGCTTTGAATTTTAAACATCTGATGCAGTAATGTTGTTCACAGTATTCGCACTCTAGTACTTTGTCTTTTTCACTTTTGAAGATTTTTCCACAATACTCACATTTCCATGCCTCACCTGATTCTGAGTTTTTGCTACCCCTCCTGGCACCCTTATTGTTATTCGTGAGCTTCGTGGCTACTGCTTGGGCATATCCTCCGCTATCTTGAATGTCACTCATTTTTGTATTAAGTTCCTGATTGTTATAGTCTTGGTCTATGTTTATTAATCCAATCTATATATGCAATAATTGAAATCAACCCTATGGTAATAAACTCTAACTTCTTAACAGTACAATTTCGAGCTTGTTCCCAGTTAGATCTACCTATCATAAAACTCAAAGGGTATTCTTACCGTGCTGTTGTACAGTGCGTACGTGCTGAGGGTTCAAGGCGTTTGTGCAGTCGATGGGGAAAAAAGACTTAATGTAACTGCTCCAACCCAGGGCTACTCTGGGTATCATAGACGCCTTGGTGAAATGAGCCTGTTAGTAGTAATATTAGTAGTAATATTTTACAGAAGCGGGTAGTGCAGATCTAAGTATATTGACTTAGAGTATTTGTTTGTTTTCTGCCGGATATGAGAGGGTCTAGAATTTGGCGGGAAAATACTAGTTGCTGCTTTGTAATTTAAAGGTGCGATTTACTCTGTTCAATTAGTAATTTAAACATAGCAACGTGTGGGGGTCATTTAGTATGCAATGCATTATTGCTGGGGGTGAAATACTCTTTCTTAGCTGGACAAAAACCAAGAAAATGACTATAATATACGGAGCCTCTGACATAAACAAACCGCTGCCGGTAGCGCCCTCTATCCTCCTATTACGCAATGATTTATGTAATTAAAAGATTAAAATTGCTCTTTAAAGTTTAAATAAGTGCCAATTTGTTAAGCTATCACTGTAAGTTAACCAGGTGATAATTATGCGATTGGTACATTCTATGAACATACCAATTGCATAATGACTGAAACAACTTTTCTGCACATGACCGATACAAAGGTTTCTCTTCAGATGGTAGTATTTTTTCCAGCCAGAAACCCTAAGTTAATATGAAGTTAATATCCTCCCTATTCGTAGTTTGCGCAAAATCCAACATCCGGGTCCCTAAGCCTCCAGCTGACATTAATTTTTATGGGTGAGCACAACAGTCGTAAACGTAAACACTGGTTGTGGGTATGGCTTGTCATCCCAAATCAAGAAAAGTTAAACAAAAGTACATCGAGTCATTGTCGGGGGATGTAAAAATACGGTATTTGCACAAGATATCACTTGTAGGAGGAAGAGATCCGTACAAAATCGCATGACTTGTACTTGTTACCAGTTTCTGACCATAATCCTTATGTTGCTCTCACAATGAACAGTGCCATTAATTACTTAACCCGGGGGGAGGTTAAACTTGCCAATATGCTTGATGCAGGTATAAACTGATTGGCCCAATGCTTTCTACTCAGCACTGCTTGGCCAGACACCTGTTGTAGCCTCTTCACATAGAGATATACTGTTACACGTGAAAGAAGTACAAATCATTACCAAAATTTTTTAGACGTCATTGAATACCCTGGGTAGTAACTTTAATAGTGCTAGTAGCACTAACATCTTAGTTTGCACTATGTTTAAGGATGGCAGACCAGCTAAGGCTGTGTGGGAACAGTTTGTTAAAGTGGAAAGTAATGGAAAAACAGTTGCTAGATGCAAGCTCTGTTGTCACCAGATGTCATCCAAGTGTTTCCAGTCATTGCTTCATCGCTTATGCAATTAGCAAAATCATAAATTTATGCATATGGCATGTATTAGATTCTGACAGTTTCTGACATCAGAAATCTGTCAGAAACCAGTTTCTGACATTGTCTTGTCAGAAATACCTTCCTGACTGTCAGAAAGCCAACCCTAATTTAGATGAGCCGCCTTCACAGGAAGTCGTAGGGCATTTACAGAGACAGATGTAGATCTGACCACCGAGGCCACCGCCTACAGTCAGGAACAACCTAAGTAAGTCATTCTTCAGGATGTTGTGCCAGGAACAGACTAAAACACCCCACCTTCTCCTCTTTCCTTATCTTATCTCGAATACTGTGGTAAACCCAAAAGGGAAAACTGGGCAATAATATCGGCTTTGGCTAGAGGTAAGTTCCTATTCAAAATGTTATGTTAATTATTAAATAAAAACTCTGACATGTTTTAAAACAGTTGGTGCTCGTCCAGTTATGCCTTGTATTTGTGAAGCAGGTTCAATTCCTGCTGATGTTTTCATACTCAAAACATTAACTGGTTGTTTCACATACTAGCTAGGTCTAACCCATACCCGAGTTACTACCCAAACGGGTAGTAACTAACAAAGTACTCATTTTGTTTGCATGGAATAATGACAGAAATTGTGTTACAGTTTTGACAATTTCAGAAACTATATTTTGCTACATAGTACATACTCTATAATAATGCAGTTACAAATTCCCAACTTCTGTGAAGATTAAGAACCTTCCAAATATTTCATTTTGCATATATCCAAATGTTTCGATATGCAAAATGAATAGTTTGAATTGAATAAGAACTACCCTGAAGATTGTTCAGTAATCTATTCTATTGGCATAGTTTATGACACTATAGCAACACGTATTTTGATTTAATTTCACTTTGTATGGTTTTAATTGCAGTTTCGTGGAACAAGTGCTTGCAAGCGCGCTGCCATTGCTGTTTTAAATGGGATTTAATTTTTAACATAACAACTTTGTCTTAGCTGAGGTGAGCCAACAGTTGTGCGATGCAGTACTTTTGCATGTGGCAATGAATAATCGTACGTTAGATCAACATTACCGACTGATTCAAAAAGCCCAGGAGACGTGGCCTAGAGACTAGAGTGCCCATCGTAGTGCCTCGTGTACTCTCGCGTCATAATGAGTGAGTATGAGTTCTAGAAAATGTAGTACTAATAACACTTAAATTACCCAAATTACAAGATGTCACATGTACAAAAATCAGTACAAACTGAAATTGATGGTCTTTCTGTAGATAATTATTTATCTAAGGAAGAACACTTTCTGAATGCTGATGTTTTGTTGTGATGCATAAATGCACTCCAGGTTGCCTGATATAATTATTGTCAATAACATTGTTCATTCCAGCACCACTCTGCGAGCCCTGTGCATCAGACGAGGACTCAACTTGAGGCGCCACGACAGAGACTAGTGCCATATACCGGGGTAGTCCTCCTATCCACTGTCCCTTCTCCACCAGGCATGTCTTCATTTCACTTGTTAATTAGGTAATTTAAAAGTCAATGGAACCATTATTTTGTAACAGTTGATCATACTTATGATAATCAGAAAGCTGTACGTCTGTGCAATTCAGCATCGAACATAGATCTTAACAGGTGTTCATATGTTTAGTGGTAATGCATGTTTAGTGCTCATACTGAATGTGTAAATGATAACAATTATTGTATGTTATTTCATTGATGACTTGTATCACGTGTACAAGTTAATATGATACCTGGTTGTAATCAGTCATTTTACCAACACCGAATGTACAAGTTTGTTAATTTGTGTGAGGATAATAAAATTGTGATATTACTTAGTTAATTGACATTTACTTTAATGAAATTTAATTAATTAGCTTCCCATGCTTGTTTTGCACCAGTGTCAGCAAGTCGGAGGATGTCTTCTTGGACCATTTTCTGAAGGAACATCGCGAGAAGTGCAGAGACGACTGGTGATGATGGTGATCACTCGTCTTCGTCATTGCAGTCACCGGACCCAGCCTTGGAGACTCCAGTGACTGACATGGCGGATGCCAGTGTGACATGCCGAGGTCCAAATCCTCCAAAGGTAAGTAAGCAAGGTAAGTCTGTGTCACACTGTACAGTAACTAGGAAGGCATAATTTCAGTCCACATTTCCAGCAGTAGTTAGCTAATTATCCATTACAGACATGTTTATTTGTCTGTGGTGTCTCAGTAATTGTAGATGCCACAATAGCATGTTTATACCGGAAAGGTTTCTATGGTCTTGCTAGTCTTAATTCACATCTTCCATAACATGATATTGCTTATCTGTGAAACATATCATTTTATTCAAATTACGTGAGACGGGTGATCATGCAGTGGATTATTACAGGCACAATCAATGTTAATATGCTATTACAGAAAAAATGACTCTTCCAAGCAGTAACCATCACAGTGTGAGTACTGGTTCCAATAAGAATAGCAATAAACAAAAGTCTACACTTAAGCAAGCTACTAACATTAGCCATCTTACTCCAAGTAATACCGCTGCCAGTTATATTCATAACAGAGGGCAACAAACTAGAACCATACATTCTCCCCTTTAAAATTATGAGGAGTACTGAAACATCACTCTTTCTTGATTATGCAAACATAGACACTCATATAATTAGTAAGCCTGTGGTTTTGGTGCCGGAACAAGATAGGTGAAATCCACTCTTGCTAACAAATAATATAACAGAAAATCAGTCCAGGTTGATTGTGCAAGGTGAAAATGTGCATCATTTAAACAAATCTGTAGCATTACAAATTCGAACATTCATAGATATGCACACGACACAGTGCATGGTGCTACTAATTTAGCCACATTTCCAAATCAGGTAAACACTTCCATGAATAACTTGATAAATTGTATCACGAAAAGCATAGATCTGGTTCAGGCTGGAAAGGTCAGCCTCATTCAAAATTGGGAACAACATGGGTGGGCATTTGTTGCATCAGAAGATGAGAAACCATCTGCCAATGATCATTCATATTCATTAAATGCAGCTAGTGAAAATGTACCTACACAGTTGAACACACAGGCTGCTAAGGTATTCCATGATGTCGTTGGCCAGTACCTTTCTGTTCCGGCACCAGATGATAGCATTTACATTGTAATATATTCATTACGATATGCACTTGCGTAGAATTCATTGACACACGACAGCCATATTTCTGTAAACATTTACATTGTAAATATATTCATTACGATATGCACTTGCGTAGCTTTCATTGACACACGACAGCCATATTTCTGTAAACATTTACATTGTAAATGTATTCATTACGATATGCACTTGCGTAGATTTCATTGACACAGGACAGCCATATTTCTGTAAACATTTACATTGTAATATATTCATTACGATATGCACTTGCGTAGATTTCATTGACACAGAACAGCCATATTTCTGTAAACATTTACATTGTAATATATTCATTACGATATGCACTTGCGTAGGTTTCATTGACACAGGACAGCCATATTTCTGTAAACATTTACATTGTAATATATTCATTACGATATGCACTTGCGTACATTTCGTTGACACACGACAACCATATTTCTGTAAACATTTACATTGTAAATATATTCATTACGATATGCACTTGCGTAGATTTCATTGACACAGGACAGCCATATTTCTGTAAACATTTGCCTGCAGTGCTAGCGACTACAAACCGTTGCATTGACCAATTAAAATGGTTAGAGTTGTATTTCACTACTGTACCCAAAATTCCTCCTGGTCTATTTACACTCTTCACCATCAGGAGTAATATATAAGGTGGAGATAATGTTTTCAGGGGTGTACAGTCCTTACTGCAAACAAGGCAACTAAATCAGAACAACAGCAGGCTGAAAAGGGACACTTACTTAAGGTCGACCATCAAAAAGTCATCCTCATAAGTCAGGTTTCAGATGGAAGGGGGGTCTCACAGTTCTAAGAAAAAGTTATTATAAGTTTAAATTTCCTGTATTTAATATGTGTGACCCCTACCAGCCTCAGGTAAAAATTCTACATAATGCTAGAGAACGATGGGGTAGGAGAAAAAGATGTAAATGTAAAATATGTGGATTGACAATAAGTGAGTTGTACCAATCATTCTGGTGGCCCAGCTTTGACAGCAACACAAACTTCCTAAACAATTTGGCATTTAGTTAATAAATGGGTTGTCGCAGTATTTTCCTATAGCATGTGTTGACACATGCAATAGGAAAATAATTTCTTGTAGACGATTGGAACATCTCTACTTGTAATTACATTGTCTAAGTTGTCAACATAATGTGTGTGATCACGCCTAGTGTATTTGTAGTTTTCCAGATGTTACAGAGCAGAGACGACGGAGAGGCCGATGCCGCCTACTTCCACACCAAGAAAACAAACAGCTCTTTTCAGAGCCTTAACATTTTTACTGGTTCATGCTGTTTAACATGCTGGTCCAGGTTTTATTGATGCGTCAGGTGGTAGGTTATGGACAGATATGCTTGTCGAATCTACATTCTGCTTCCACTACTGGCGATTTATACGAAATGGCAAGCATATTTCGTTCATGTCTGCCAGTATATAGCCTCTCATAAAACAACACTCTCGTTGTAACCTCCACAAAGTAACCAGTGGATATAGTGGTCACTGTAGGGCACCAGGCTAATTAAAGGAGGGATCTCGGAGCAGTTATGGGCAAATAGCTACCACAGAGTGTTAAATTAATCTGAATAGTCACGTCTAATTTGTTGCCGAATACATACAACTACGACTAGTGTGAAAAACTATATTATATGTCAGTCATTAAAAAATAAATCACATACTATGTCCTAGAAACTGAATGATACCCAGAAATATTTTGTTCATTGAAAAAAATTACATAAATACATGAATATTATATTCATTTGATAGAATAATTATATTACCTATACAAGTGTCATGTTGTTGTAGTTTTTCCATATGTCATTGATGATGTGAATTTGAAAAATAAAATAATGTTGGCTTTATTCCACCACATAAATACATGTGTCTGTTGTCTATCCTGTGCCTCAGAACACCCTATGTCTGCAGTAAGATCAGTTCTTTTATAAATTACAAATGTTATATACTCTACATTTCACCTCTGGTACATCTGTTTTTTCGAAATTTATCCCAATATCTTGAGGTTTTGCAGTTCGCATTTCCCAGAAAAATTGGCTAGGTAAGTCAAATGCATGTAGGATCAGTTTACTTTTACGGAAATATTCAATAGTTTGAATACACACTAAAAGCTGCAAACAATTGTGACCCGCCAGTCCAAGATGATACGCTTCTAGTTGACGCTCATCACAAGCTATGAAACAAAACACTACAGCACCGATTTTTAAGGAGTTTCCATCGTGAAATCATCCGGTATAGATTAAACTTTCAAATGTTGGTCATTACCTGGCATAGCCGTTACCTAAATGTGTTTATTTTGATGTTTTGACAGTGAGAAAACCATAGCTAAAATATAGAATGAAAACTTTGAAGCAGTTTTTTCTCCAAACCATTTCGCATTTTCAAGATTCAAATTGCTGTATCTCGGGAAATATTGTGAACATAGGAAACATTGGGGCAGACCTGTTAAGTTTCTGAAATGACAAAACTGGAGATTTGTGAGTAGTAAAGGCGGTCCCTTACCGGGGACGCTTTGATTATGAGTGAAGGAAAAGGAAAGTACCCGGATGTAGGTCAAGGTCAAGTACCCGGATGTAGACCAAGTGGCGCCGGTGGCGCCACCTGGCGGATATGTCATGAACTGAAATAGCGCCCACTGGCGGAATTTTTCCGAACTATAATGGTATGGCCATTAGCGCCACCTATCGGAATTTTCATGAACTAACTATACAAGTGGTGCTACCTGACGGACAAGTTGTAAACTAAATGTTCGAGTACTGCCCGAATTCGTGCGTCTTTGGTTTGACCATTAGCGCCACCTAGCGAAATTTTTCGGAACTAACACGGGTTGACCACTAGCGCCACGTAGCGGATTTTTTTTTAAATACTAAATATACAAGTGGTGCCACCTGACGGACAAGTTGTAAACTAAATGTTGGAGTACTGCAAAAAATCGTGCGTCTTGGTTTGACCTGTAGCGCCAACTAGCGGAATTTTTGGAACTAAAAAATGGTTGACCAGTAGCGCCACCTATCGGATTTTCCGTGAACTAACTATACACGTGGTGCCACCTGACGGCCAAGTTGTGAAGTAAATGTGGGAGTACTGCCCAAATTCGTGTCTCTTGCACGCTTGCGTGCAATAGAGCCCCCTGACGGATACATCACGAACTACAAACGTCATCCCCTAGTGGACAAGTGAGCGAACCCCATGTTAAAGCATAGGGAATTTTCACCATGTTAAAGCATACAGGTTTTCACCATGTTAAGAGATAGGGAATTTTCCCCATGTTAAGAGATAGGGAAATGTTACCATGTTAAAGTATAGGGATTTCATCATCAACTGAAAGCACCCCTGTTAGATAAGTGATGAACTAAATAACTACTCTGCAGTCCGTGCTTGTGTACATTCTACTCAGCAGTCCGTGCTTTTTAATTTTCTACAATCTGTTAACTTTCGGCACGCCCACGTGACCTTTATGTTCTGTCGAATTGGTATAAAAGGCCTGCGTCTGCTTTTTGTGGAAATTATAGCTTACATCTTGAAAAAGGGTGCGAATTCGTCTACAGACAACGTCCGAGATGTTGCTACCGGCAATGACCGAGATGTTACGGGTAGCAACAAGCGAACACACCCGGCGACCGACCTGTGTACCTGTCACCCTGCCAAGCGACTGTCTCCGTCACTGATCACGTCCGACCACCGCAAGGAGACACGACGCCTCATGAGGTTGTCCATCGAGAAACTATGCGAGATGCGCAAGACGTTTCGTTCTCGTTAAGAACACACGGGCCCGGATAAAGCGCGAGCAACAACGAGAACTCGTGTATCCGTCATCATCATCATCAGCAGCATCATAAGAAAAAATTCGGCGAGATAACAAGAAACGGTTCTTTTCAGAGCCAACCACATTCTCACAAAAGAGTAGTAGCTATTCTCATAGGTTAGACATTTCGTGCTCGTTCGGCACGCCCACGTGACTTTTCGGCACATTTACTTCAAACCTTATATTGTGTCATTTTTTGAAGTATAAGTAGTATAAGCACCGTGTATCTTAGTCTCTTTCATCAGTTGCGTAAAGTATGGACACGAGGTTAGTTCATCCTTTTACTTGTATCGTTGCTGGGCCGACGGGCTGTGGTAAAACGACGTTTGTTGTCTCGTTACTACGTCATTCTGCCACACTCGTAAACTCACCGCCCGAAAAGATCACGTGGTGTTACGGTGAATGGCAGGCGTTGTATTTCACGCTCTCTACGATACATCCGAACATAGAATTTGTCGAAGGTCTTCCCGATGTATCGTCTTTCGATCCTAAAACGAGAAACTTGGTAGTTATCGACGATCTCATGTCGGAAACGGACGAGAGGGTCACCAAACTGTTTACGAAGAAGAGTCATCATTGCAACACGTCCGTAATATATTTAGTGCAAAATGTATTTCCCAAAGGGAAAGAGAGTCACACTATAAGTATAAACGCACAGTACATGGTACTTTTCAAGAACCCTCGCGACAACACACAAGTGGTCAACTTGGCCAAACAGATGTATCCGGGTCGAATAAAGTACATGCAAGATGCTTTCAGAGACGCAACGTCCGTACCACACGGGTATTTGTTCGTCGACCTCAAACAGGCCACACCGGAACACTTGCGCCTGCGTACTAATATCGTTAAGGAACCAAACACATTTCAGTACGCCTATCTTCCGAAGATATAAATAGAAACACGCCGTGACACTCGTCATTCGTCATGTCGGCGCGAGTGAAGAGAAACGCGTTGTGCCTTTGTCTCCTCGCTAAAGCGGATCCTGCTTTAGCCAGAGCCATCATCGACAAGGGAAAACCCGATCTGGTACACAGTCTGTGCGAGTGCACAGAACGTATTAAAAGGGAACGTACCACTAAAGATAGGTCACAAGACTAAACTGCGTCGGTACAAGAAGGACCTCAGAACCTTGGTCGTCAAGAAAACTGGTCTTCATAAGAAGAAACGTATTCTACAGAAAGGTGGTTTCCTTGCGGCCCTACTAGCTCCCTTTTCTACGTCCCTTCTAGCCCCGTTGGTGACGACGTTGTTGCAGTCGTAACTACACGACTATGGACCGCACAAAGAAGATGGCGCTGGTCGATCCACGTATTTTGGATAACGTTCAACTGCAACCTCCTCCTGCTAATCCTATAGGGAGTGATCTTCACATGCTTCACGTCCATCGTCGAAAGAGGTGAAACGGTGGTTGTCGGAACAAGACACTTACACACTACACAAACCGGTGACATATCGTTTCAGGCGTAGACGTGTCGTAGTGGGTGGTATAAATCAACAATGGCAGGCCGATCTGGTAGACATGTCACGTTTGAAAAGATACAACGACGGTCACACTTTCATTTTGACAGTGATAGACGTGTTCTCAAAGAAAGCGTGGTCTGTTCCTTTGAAGAACAAATCGGGGCCGTCACTCACGACGGCGTTTCGTCGGTTGTTAAAGGACAATGATGGCCCACTGTCATTGCAAACGGATAAAGGAAAAGAGTTTTTGAATAGGCAACTGCAAGAGTTTCTGAAAGAGAAAGGTATCCACCATTTTACGACACACAACGAAGAGACAAAGGCTTGTATCGTGGAACGTTTCATTCGTACTCTGAAGACACGTATGTGGAGATATTTCACGAAAAACCAGACGTTAAAGTATCTAGACGTACTACACCACCTAGTCGATTCGTACAACGACAGTTATCATAGAAGTATTGGAATGGCGCCGTCTGACGTGAACGTGATCAATCAAGAAGAGGTTTGGCAAAGGTACGGAAATGAAGGACACGGAAAAGTCAAACCGGTTTTAAAAGTGGGCGATCACGTGCGTATCAGCAAAGTCGAGACAATTCAAAAAAGGTTACTTACCCAACTGGAGTGACGAGATATTTACCGTCAAATCAGTTCATCGTTCCGATCCGCCTGTTTATCGTTTGATCAATGATGAAGACTCGCCGATAGAGGGAACATTTTACGAACAAGAACTACAGAAAGTGGTTGTGGCCAAGGATAAACTCTATCGTATTGAAAAGTGTTGCAGCAGCGCAAGCGAGGAAAAAAGACACAGGTCCTGGTCAAGTGGGTAGGGTATTCCGACTCGTTTAACAGCTGGTTGGATAAGGCATCACTCGTCGCGTATAAAGGTTAGTACACACCAGTCGAGCCGTCATTCGTGTCATGGAAGATACGACGGACGTTCGATTCGAAAACACAGAGCTCGAAGATATCGGAAGTAACAGCAGACGTTGGGTGTTGTTTGGAAATACGTGCCCGAAATCGGAAATCGCGTTCTTCTGCCAAATCGTCATACTGTACACCGTTATATTGGTCAGTATCTACAACCTGACTAAAGTAGACGGAAACTCTAATCTGTGGACGGCTTTGTTAAGCAGTTGCCTGGGATACCTGTTACCTAATCCGTCTATGAAACGCGGTGAACATGTCGTCTGATTTGTACCTGACATTGCCCAGCAACGCGTCTATGGAGTTAAATCCCGACAACACGTTGACCCACTATGTCACGGCTTTGCCGCAACGCATCAGTTTAGTCGGTCAATGGGAGTGCGGGCTGGTGGAGATTCAATACCCGCACAGTTGGTACAACGTAGGAAAGGAGGACGCATACTTCTATTTGACTTGTCCGACGGGGGAGCGAGGGATTTACACCGCCGGTGACGACGGTAGTACTCAGATTTACCGGGAAGGCACCATCCCTCACGGCTTTTACAACACCGCTCACGAGTTGATGCACAAAATCAACGAGGCGCTGGGGAAACTGAGCACCGATAAAGTCAAGGCCCGCCTGAAGTTCAGCCCCATCTCTAACCGGATGAAGTTGCAGCTATCACCGGGTGTTGAATTTAACATACCCCTTCAGAGCCATCTGAAGACCGTACTAGGCTTCGATTCGACCGTGATCGTGAGCCCACGCAGCTTGACGGTCGACGACGACACCGCCGTCGTCATCAGCACCGATCCCGTCGCGTATACCTACGAGTACGAGGGTCGGTATACGGTGGACATGAATCGGGGAGTCGACACCCTGTACGTGTACACGGATCTCGTGGAACCGCGTGTGGTCGGGGATGCCGTCGTCCCTCTGTTGAGGGCTGTACCCATAGAAGGGAAACACGGAGACGTGGTGTCAAAAAGTGTTGACAATGTACAATACGTTTCCGTCTTGCACAAAGAATTTACGACCATCGAGATCGATATAAGAGACGACACGGGACGTCGCGTATCATTCGAGCGAGGTAGAGTGACGGCAACACTTCACTTTCGACGACGCAAACCATCATTTTTTGAAACATGAGTCGTAATCATTCTTACGAAGACTACTACGTCAGACAAGTCGGCGACGGATTGCCCGTGTTTGTTGGGGCAAGAGTGCAACGAGGTCATTCGAAGTGCTATGCCACTTATAAAAAGAGGCGCACTCGCTTTGGGAAAAGGAGCGTTAAAGAGAGGTTTGGGTGTGGCCGGTGACGTGTTGTCTGGACAGAGCATTAAAGAATCTGCAAAGAGGCGTGCGAAAGAAACCGGAAAGGACATGATCAGTAGAGTGTTGGGAAGCAGTGGGCCTCCGGGCATACGCAACGCTCCTATAAAACGCAAGCCGACGAGCACCCTAGCCAGTGTTGCCAAGAGACGCAGACGACAGAAGACGCGTCGAGACGACATATTCGACTAGACATGGCTTTTGTCCACCAATTGTCGTGAGAGGGAGTCAAAAGCGAATTGGACCTATTTAGTTTACCGACGACACAAACAAGTATCGAACACGCACAATGGATCAAGCATCGACCTGTCGCCTCGATAGGTTCGGGTGGTCCTATCGAATTCTTATTGCCCGAATCGGGAGACGATTACCTGGACGTGGCCAATACTTACCTGTTGGTGCGAGCACGTGTAGTCAAAGGAAGCGGGGACGACATCGATCAAGCTGCAGCTGTTGGACCAGTAAACAACTGGATGCATTCTCTGTTTAGTCAAGTCGACGTGTCTTTGAACGGTACACTCGTCACACCTTCAACGAATACCTATCCTTATCGAGCGTACATAAAAACGTTACTGAGTCACGAAGCAGAAGCAAAGAAGAGTCAACTGACTAGTGCCTTGTGGTACAAAGACACGCCTGAACACATGGATGCCACCGACGACGCAAACACGGGGCTGGAAAAAAGAAAGACCTATATTTCCCGTAGTCGAATCGTCGATATGATGGGCCGTCTACATGTCGACCTCTTCTTTCAAGACCGCTATCTATTGAACGGCGTCGACGTGAAAATTCGACTAGTACAGAGCAAGAATGCTTTTGCACTCATGGCTGCTGGTGGTGACAATGCCGATTATATAAGGTACGCATAGTCGAAGCAATTTCGTTTGCGCGAAAAGCTAAACTGAATCCTGCCGTACAGATGGGTCACATCAAAGCGCTACAAAAGGGAACGGCCAAGTATCCGTTGCGAAGAGTCGATTGCAAGGTATTTTCCATACCGCGAGGTGCCATGTCGCACACTCACGAAAACGTTTATTTGGGTGTCTTACCCAAGAGAATAGTCTTGTGTTGTGTAGACAACGACGCTTACAACGGAACATTCGCCAAGAATCCGTTCCACGTAAAGCACAACAACTTGAACTTTCTTGCATTGTACGTCGACGGGCAACAAGTTCCGGCGAAACCACTCCAGCCTAATTTCAACGATGGTTCCTACGTGAGAAGTTACAGTAATCTATTTGCTGGAACGGGAAAAATGTTTCAAGACGAGGGAAACAACATCAGTCGTGACGAGTTTGGCAAAGGATATACCCTGTTTGCGTTTGACATCACACCAGATTGTTGTGACGGTCCCCATTTCAATTTGGTACATAAAGGCAACCTACGAGTCGAGATGCACTTTAATCAACCTCTCGATCAAACGATCAACGTCGTCGTCTACGGAGAATTCGAGACGGTTTTGGAGATTGACCGCAACAGAAACGTCGTCTACGATTACTGATGGAGACGGCACAGATAGAAAGACTCCTTGCGGCGGATGCTTACACTAGGACTGTTGTTCGAGGCGTACTACCTAAAGACGGGTTACCCACTTCTCCTTTGACGACCTATCCGGCAGCTTTCGTGTGCAACACTCATTCGAGCGATGAACCGGGCAAACATTGGATCTGCATGTTTATCGCAAAAGACGGACGTGGAGAATACTTCGACTCCTACGGTTTACCACTTCGACACGACGAATTCGTGGATTTTCTACAGAACAATTGCGTGACTTGGACTTTCAACAAGAGAACGCTTCAGAGCCGGCTGTCTAACGTGTGTGGACAATACTGTGTCGTGTATTTGCTGCACCGAAGTCGAGGCGTACCCACGAAGACGTTTGTGAACACTTTCGGGAACGATTTAGTGAACAATGACTGTCGTGTTTTCGATTTTGTTAAGAGTGCCATGTAATGTTCGCATGTAATGTTGGCATGCACGTTCTTGTATTACCTTAATTAAGCAATAAAAAAAGTCGACACCATATGTGCGTTTGTGAAATGATTTATTCAGACACCCAAGAGAAAGTGTCAATCTTATAAAGTCTTGTAAACCTTAACTATATAGAAATTGATTCCATATGATAACGTTGACCAAACAATTGTTGTCACTGAAACGAGGAAAAGCGAGGTGTATCTTGATGACTATGAAAACGAAAAACAAACACACTCATCCATAGCGTCAACAAGATTTTATTTGAATATTCCCCATATGATCTCTTTTGAACACTGTTCCTGTGAATTGTATGTCCCACGCGAATCTGTTTTTGTCGCAAATCGGTAATACTAATAGGGTGTCCAACGTGTGATTCGCGAAGGTGTCGCCGAATGAACTGCGCGCCGCGACGATGCAGGTCGTCTACGATGCCGACGACGACCACTGTCAAACGGAATACTGGTTTCCTTTGCTATGTCGCTGTCCACTGACGCTGTCTGCATGTAAAGCCAACGATCGAGATTACCCACTAAATCCATTGGCGTGTTGACGTCCTTGAGACCACAAGCAAAGGTTTCCCATCCCACCGGTTCAAACGACTTCCGTTTTCTCAACACGTCGTTCACAAGGTCCACGATATTACTTCCGGGAACCGCCTTGTTTTTGTACATCATCTCGCCACGATCGTTCCAACTCACGGCACCTTTCATTTTATCGAGTAGTCTTCGTGCTTTCTGCTTGATAGTTTTTGGAACACTGTCGATGATTTCGTTTTCGATGCTCGCCTTTTCGACGACTTCATTTTCGTTATCAGGTTGTACTTTGTTTTTCTCTTCACTGGGAATTTTTTCGATGGCCACACGCACGGGTTCTTGCATACGTTTGTCGGAAAGATCGTTGTACCGATTCAATACCTGGTTATACAACACAACTTTTTCCCTCTCGTATATATCGTTTCGTTCTAATATGTCTTGCATTTCATTGTCGAGTCGTTGCAAGACCCTTTCGATAGGATTAGCAGGAGAAGGACGCTGTGGTTGAATGTTTTCCAAAATACGAGGATCGACCAGGGCCATCTTCTTTGTATACTCCATGGGCACTTGAGATGGAGACGGGAATGTCGAGCTTGTTGAAGGAACCGTAGGTTCATGTGTCATAGTGGGCACCTGAGTTGGAGACGGGAATGTCGAGCTTGTTGAAGGAACCGTAGGTTCATGTGTCATAGTGGGCACCTGAGTTGGAGACGAGAATGTCGAGCTTGTTGCTACGGCCAGAGACACAGGTATCGTAGTGGGTAACGGTTCAAGTGAATTCAGCGACGTAGCATTTGTCGACGGTGCACAGCGACTGTGGGCACTGTGTCGTTTCCAGCTATCTTTCCGTGTAAAGTGTCTCTTACAAGCTGGGCACTGGAAGGCCGCCCGTGATGATGGTGTGGGCTTGTTGGCAGCTGGTAGACTAGTCCATGAGCTCATGATGTACGTGTTTACCGTTCAAATATAAAGAACGGAATGACTCTTGGAACTCGTCGGTCTAAGTTTGGTTTGTACAACTCGTTGATCTAAGTCTGATTCGTGCAACTCGTTTTATGTCTGTCTATTGTAGCGGAATTTGACGAGGTGAACCTATCCATTGTGGTGGTGGTGGTGGAATCTCACGCGATAACCCGTCTATTGTGGTGGTGGTGGTGGTGGTGGTGGAATCTCACGATGTGAACCTGTCCATTGTGGTGGAATTGTGGTGGTGGTGGTGGAATATCACGCGATAACCCGTCTATTGTGGTGGAATTGTGGTGGTGGTGGTGGAATCTTACGCGATAACCCGTCTATTGTGGTGGAATTGTGGTGGTGGTGGTGGACTCTCACGAGGTAACCCCTCAATTCTGATGGAATTCCATATGGAATCTGGAATCTCACGCAGTAACCCGTCTATTCTGATGGAATTCCATATGGAATCTGGAATCTCACGTGGTAACCCCTCAATTCTGATGGAATTCCATATGGAATCTGGAATCTCACGCAGTAACCCGTCTATTCTGATGGAATTCCATATGGAATCTGGAATCTCACGTGGTAACCCCTCAATTCTGATGGAATTCCATATGGAATCTGGAATCTCACGCAGTAACCCGTCTATTCTGATGGAATTCCATATGGAATCTGGAATCTCACGTGGTAACCCCTCAATTCTGATGGAATTCCATTTGGAATCTGGAATCTCACGCAGTAACCCGTCTATTCTGATGGAATTCCATATGGAATCTGGAATCTCACGTGGTAACCCCTCAATTCTGATGGAATTCCATCTTTTTGACGGAATCTCACACGGTAACCCGTCAATTTGTGCGACCTGTTGGTCAAAGCGTAGTGTTTCGTTTGGCCGACTAGTCGGTCTGAGTTCAATTCGTGTCACGTGTTCGGCTAAGTTTAGTATTTCGTTTGTACAACTCGTGTCTATAGTTCGATTCGTGTAGCGTGTTGGTCAAAGCATAGTGTTTCGTTTGCGTAACTAGTTGGTCTGAGTACATTAACATCTCTGTACTGAACTACACATAGATATAAGTGGCTATCATCTCTATTGAACTACACACATAGACATAACAGGTTAACATCTTCGTACTGTCTTTAGTTGTGAAGTGTAAGACTAATAGTAAGGTTCGCAACATATGCTTTGCCTTACACTATGAAAAAGACACAAGATGAAGTTCGAACATTTTATTACAACACAAACGTATTTACATGTCACGCTCCATAACTACAAGAACCAAAGCCTAGATATTGATACAGAGTCTTGCAAAGTGTAATCGTGTACAAGACAATACCGCAATTACAGGTCACCCTCCATTACTGTCAGAACCATGCTTCATAGTGTTTCGCCACTATTTCGAGTCTTGGAACCAACACTTGATACTGCACATGGATAGTATCGTCTTGAGTGTTCAGCTTTGCACACCTTGGTTATGGAGCTAATTTTGACGCTAAGCCTAATCCTAACCCTAACGCTGCCCGAAATCCTAACCTTAACCCTAACCCCAACCCTAATCCTAATGCTAACCACCCAGCAATTGTGACATTGGTCACTTGAATAGAAGTTGTGACGTCTTCAGGAGCGGCAGTTGTCACATTGGTTGCGTGAGTAGAAATTGTAACATCGTCAGGAGCGGAAGTTGTCACACCGGTCGTGTCGGCGGAAGTTGTCATATCGACCGTGTCGGCGGAAGTTGTTACATCGGCAGGAATGACGTCAGAGAGAGGCTGAAACAGGATACGGAGCCTAGTGTATCACCTCCACGTGAGTGACGTTGAAGTTTGTGTAAGTATCTCGTCGAGTTTTCTTTATGGTGAGAGACACACGAGTTCCCGTCAACGAGTTCAGTTTGTAAGTCTGCATCGTTTCGTCCATAACAGCAAACGTCTCGGCATTCACGTCAAGGAGAAGAGCCATACACTGGTCGAATAAAGTCAGCCATATAGATCGACCCGTCGCTGTCTCGACAAAGCACATGCGCACCACGAAATGCATGTCAGAGGCAACGTAACCGTGTCGTTCGCATTGCAAATGTCCCCTATCGTCGGTTATCATACGCTTCTTGCAGTACCTGCACCCGATGTAGAAGGGAGTGTGCTGGCGTACTCTGTCGATGAGGAGACCTCTGATCTTGATAACGGCGTCGGCGCTTACCGTTGCTTCTAGAGCTGAGATGTCCACGACGTCTGGTTCCGACGGCACGGAAGGACGGTTGATCACCGGCATGATGGGTCGGCTCGTCGGTTCGTCCTCGTCACTCGAGTCTGCCGCATTGCGAGGTCGGTAGTAGTTCGGTGTTTTCAACATGATGTTAGCCATGGCGTCGTCGTGATACGAATGATGGTTCGATTGGCAAAACACCGCGCTTATATAGTTAGAAAATGTGCCGAAAAGTCACGTGGGCGTGCCGAAAGTTCACAGATTGTAGAAAATTCAAAAGCACGGACTGCTGAGTAGAATGTACACAAGTGCGGACTGCAGAGTAGTTATTTAGTTCACCACTTATCTAACAGGGGTGCTTTCAGTTGATGATGAAATCCCTATGCTTTAACATGGTAAAAATTCCCTATCTCTTATCATGGTGAAAATTCCCTATCTCTTAACATGGTAAAAATTCCCTATCTCTTAACATGGTAAAAATCTGTATGCTTTAACATGGGGAAAATTCCCTATGCTTTAACATGTGGTTCGCTCACTTGTCCCGCCAGGGATGATGTTTGTAGTTCGTGATGTGGCCGTCAGGAGGCTCTATTGGAAGCAAACGTGCAAGAGACACGAATTTGGGCAGTACTCCCACATTTACTTCACAACTTGGCCGTCAGGTGGCACCACTTGTACAGTTTGTTCCAACAATTCCGCTAGGTGGCGCTAATGGTCAAACCAAGACGCACGCATTTGGGCAGTACTCGAACATTTAGTTTACAACTTGTCCGTCAGGTGGCACTACTTGTATAGTTAGTTCATGAAAATTCTGATAGGTGGCGCTAATGGTCAAACCATTTTAGTTCGGAAAAATTTCGACAGGGACGCTATTTCAGTTCATGACCTATCCCCCAGGTGGCGCCACCGGTGCCACTTGACCTACATCCGGGTACTTGACATTGACCTACATACGGTTACTTGACCTTGACCTTTCCCTTTGACCTTGACCTACATCCGGGCACTTTGCTCTTGCTCTTGCTCCCATCGTAATCAAACCGTCCCCGGTAAGGGACATGTATTACTACTTTTGTGCGTAATGTAAAATCGAGCCGTCAAAGGCCGATTTCGTTGCGCGGCGGTTGAATAATTAAAAGACATACAAGAAGGATAAAATACTTTAATTGCAAAATATCTTAACAACTTGAGATATTCACAAAGTACACTGTGTTATATATAAAATACAAGACAACATTGTGAAAAGTATTTCACCCACTGAAAAATATGAATGAAAAGTATTCTTTATATGTATGAATTATAATTATTTAACTTATTCACATATAATTTACAAAACTATTAGAAATTCACCGTATACATGAATTCCTAGCACTAGCAGGACTCATTCTGTAAATGAGAAGTTACATAACAATGCTCCATATGGTGAAACTAATCAGTGATCACCATGAAAATGCCAAAGAAAATTGACCACAAACAAATCCAAACTTGTGTAATTTACTCTCTAAATGACAAGCATGTAATTCCTTAAATGAATTACAATTATAATATAGATGTTATTCATCTGTTTAAAGGAATACAGTTAATTGGGTCATTAAGTATAATAAAGACATGAATGACACACCCCAATTATTCTCCAATCTTAACAACATCAGATATACACAAAGTACAATGTTATAAATTAAACAACACAACATTGTGAAAAGTATTTCACCCACTGAAAATATGAATGAGAACTATTCTTTATATGCATGAATTATATTTAATTTATTCACATATTATTTACAAAACTATTCGAAATTCACTCTATACATTCTGTAAATGAGAAGTTACATAGCAATGCTCCATATGATGAGACTAATCAGTGATCACAATGAAAATGCCAAAGCAAATTTACCAAAAACAAATCCAAATCAGAACTTGTTTCGTTCTGGAGCGATCGCGCCCTTCACTATCATGGTCATTTTCTGCCGTCCGCACAAAAACTTCACTGTCCGGAAACATTTTCTTGACAATCTTTGTGAAGTGGTCTCCTAGCATAAACGAAAGGCAGTGCTCGGCGACCATATCAGCAAAGAGAGTCTCCGCCACAATTACCCGCCTGGTAATTTCTTGGTCTTTCTGGTTGACAAAGAACGACGTCAACCCCGTCATTCGATCGTTTGCGTGTGAGGCACGTTCAAGATTCACGTGCTGCGACGTTGCGGCATGGCGAAGGGCATCGTACTTCCCACCCGCGGCAACACTGAAGTACGAGTTGCACACCCGGCAAAACTCGTGCATCACACCTCTATCGCTGTTTGATATCCATCGTAGATCTAATACCCATGTCTATAAAAATTTGGACGAATACTTCTTTTTCGATTGAGGCAAACTTTGTTTCGTTGGCGCCATAACATTGTGTGTTTATGTGTGCCTTGCTGGGCGCTGTAGAACGACTGATGAGATTCGTTGTTTCGAGACCACGTGATAGTTTCCATCCAATTAAAATATCTGTTGCACGTTTCCTAAAACGAAAATCACAGAAATATTTGTTTATAAAACGGAGCATATAGCCTGACATTTTGGAGGTTTAAAAATAAAAAGGGAGGAGACATAAAAAAAACTGGAGATTTCATTTCCCGCGCGGGAGAACGGGAGATGGGTGCCAAAACCGGGAGTCTCCCGCGAAAAGCGGGAGACTTAAAACGTCTGCATTGGGGTATTGTTTTTTTCTTTGAATGTGCTCTATGAAACATCGTTATATATAATGACCATATTTTCATTTTTGTGGCGAATAAATAATTACTACAAAAATAAAAAATATTTACAAACAGTGCATTTTAGTATAAAATGATTTTGTTTATATTACTTCGTGAAAACATAAACAAAAAAAGTGTAAAGAAAATAGAAGTTTGCATGCTGTCAGGATTGAACCGGCGTCGCCCGATTGTAAAATAAACGACACGTAACCAGCGCGCCTACCCACTGAGCTAGCGGGACTAGCGGAAGGTCTCCGACTGACAACTCTTTCATACATCGATATTTTAGTGATATTATGAGATTATACACGTTACTTTATGTAGCTGGATACAATATATGTTTGCTATGTTTATTGGTGTAGATTATCTCCCGTTGGTTGCATTCGATATAATTATTCTGAAAACGAGCCCGAGCTTGGCGAAACCTAGACTAGTCGACTTGTAGGCCCATTCGCATTCGTTGTTTTGAATAAAATTCGAATCATGTGGAACCATAAGATAACTGCTTGTTCCTCTATGATGACTAGTGTTTGTATTACGTCGGAATAGTGCACAATAACTCGTTCTGACGCTCGTTTCGACCCAGAAGCTATACTTGTAAACATGCTCTGAATGCATGGAAAGGGTCGGCCTGATGCGAGTTTGAGTCATAAGTGACGTCACATCTCGGCATCCCGAAAAGCGCGCCAAAAATATGCATTTTCGAAAATGTCCGGATGCACACCATACAATGTGGAATTTCTAATTCATTGAATTTTTTTGGCTTGGTGGATGTGGAAATAGATAGCAGGATGTAATATAACATGAATTCGAGCAATATATGTTTTTATTCCCTTTAAGGCAAAAAAAGAAACCCTAGGGTTTATTTACTAACCCTAATCTTTTTTAACTGCGTCAATTAGACCCACCAACCATTGCAACGAGGTCCCCGCGACATAGTGACAAATGGGCAGGCGCCGCAGCGTAAATTTGACACGGAATGCGAGGGATTCGTAACGCAAATGGACATTATTTCGCGGGGGGATAACAGCATTGACAATATAGGTGAGCATTTTTCTAAACAACATTTCTAACAAATTTGGTGGGGAAATGATATTCAATATTTTTACAACACATTTAGCTAGTACTTTTAGTTGACGAGAAGGCAGTACGCAGACTTTTATAATCCTCCGACTTAATAGTTAAATATCTGTCAATATTACGGCCTTTAAAATAATGTTTACTTATTGACATACGGCTGCCGCTTGGGTAATTTATTACAAAAATTGGCATTCATTGGCACTTCGTTTTGTGAATGAAAACTTTAATATATAATCTCGAGTGCGGTTTGTATTTTATATGGGTGCCCTCTTCATTGTTGAAGTATTCTCCATCCGTCCATGATGAAGAAGTTGGCTGGAGGTATATTTTGTATGTAAATCACTGACAATTATGAACACTATATTAGGTGGTGCGTTGCCAGGTCGGCCCTACATTACTACCATCGTTAGTTTCGAATGTTTTAATAATTAATACATTAAATACTATCAACCTGCTATGCTAATCCGTATGACTAATTTTAAGTATCGCCCTGGTCGCTCTATGCTGTACACTCTCAATTACGTTGACGTTAACTCGTCGTATGTTGTATATTATTGTTGCCGTAGTGCATGCACACCATTTTTTATATAATAAATTACAGTTGCCATTCTCCATCCATGTAATGTCACAGCACCCTCGACTGATGCAACTAATTAACTGAAGAGTTTTGTATCACCCGCAAATTTACAAATAAATTATTATTACAAATACCATCGTCTATGTCGTTTATGTTTAAATAGTAAATAAAAATCGGTGGCGTTGCCGAACTGCTCCCAAGACTGAACTGTATAGTGACCCCAATCTTTACAACTGACCATGATTTTATTTTGGCATTCCGACCTTGATCGACCATTTATGACGATTCAATCGATCGCCTCATGGGCCACTCTCCAAAAAAGTCTGACAGGTCGTTTTTTTTAAATTGCTAATTGGCCGTTTGTTACCTGTTTAGAAACAATATACTGCATTTCACAAAAACGGTTACGCCCGGCCGGTACCAAGTTTTTGTTCTGTTTACCATGGCGCGATCGTATGTGACGTGGCGTTTTTTCGGAACAGGTTTTTTATGGAAACAATTCTAATATGTAATATTAATTATTATTTATGTATCCATACATTTTGAAATAATTGTGTTTGTTATTTTTGTCTCGGTCCACATTTTAGCTTGATATATAGGGCGTAACCAGTTAACGTTTGGCTGTTTTTTTTATTTGCACAAAGATCAAATTTACAGAGAATATAACAGTAACCGTTATAAAATAATATCTAGATCAAAATATTTAATATATATCGGTTTACTAACAACGTTAACTTTAAAAAATAAACAATTTCTAATAGTGGCACATTGGTGAAGAAGTTTGGTATCGGGCTTCACCGTAGAGAAAAGGCCAATTAGCAATTAAAAATGGGTAGAATTATGTACCTTATGGAACTCTAATCATTATTATACTGTGTTACGTCGATAAGATAGTTTACCTTGGCATCATAAATTAACAAAATAGAATTTCCAATATTGAGTATTTTTAGGGGTATCGGAAATAAATGCATGTTTAAAAATGGAAAGCTTAATTTTTTTGGTGATTTTAGGCTATTCTAACAGGAATTAAGCAACTTTACTTGCATGTTGCAATATGGAGTTATCCATATCGTGAAACACCTCGTCGACACGAATCCAATGATGTGGGATCACAAATGAGGAAATAATACGTGGAAAGTCAGACTTTTTTGGAGAGTGGCCCTCATTTGCACAGTACGTGTACTTTCATCGCAAGTCGGTGTCTTAGTCATGAGCTAAAGATTAATTGAGTTGAACACCAGTGCGTTCAGGATTATACGTTATAAAATTATGTTTATGTACTACGACTACGGGTATTTAATAACTATAGTTATACTGTTATACTGTATAAGGTACAGCCAAGGTACCATTAATTTTATTTCAATTTTGTATTAACAATACGAAGCCTAAAAAACGCAGTTTAATATGCACTATATCTGGTTCAAGTAACACTATTATCCAGAGCATTGCGAACACTTACGAACAACACAAAACGGGCCCATTTCAAAATAGACTAATTTTAACGAATGCAGCCGCCAACATGAAGGAAATCACCAGCAGACAGGAAACGGGAATTCGGAAGGAAGTTCGTGAACCGGTAACTTTCTTTCGGTGCGCGCGCAATGTGTAGAACACAATTTTCAAGTATCAGTCTCTTGCCTATATTTAGCACTTGCATGGCGCTGTGCAGCGCCACGGCAGGAAATAGTTCCTAAGTGGACATACAATTAGATAAATTTTATGTGTATCACATCCATAATAAACTAACAAAACAGTAATTTAAGACATTTTGCGTTAAGCACGTTATACATATGTACGCTATTCTGTCGTGCGGCTCATTCCCAGGTGTCACTGTTCACGAACACTCGGTCTTTTAGCCTTTCCTAGGAGGAGAGGCTAAAAGCCCGACCATTCGAGAACACTTGTCTGGTGCATCCATATTAGGCCTTATATTTAGATAGAGTGAAAACTGCTACAGAAGGATACTAACATATGTGTTATTATCCAACAATAGTATATATAACATATTGTCGTTCCCTTGTGAGTAGTATAGAGGGGTTTTACGGCCTCAAAATCCTACTTATAAAAAAGAATTTAATGACCACTAAACGTTTTCGGGAACCTACTTATAAAAAAGATCAAAGGCTTTTTTTGACACTAATTAGTTTCGGGAACCTACTTATAAAAAACGTGATTGATGACCCTTGTAATTTGATACTAAATGGATGATTGATTACCCCCTAAGTACACTAGAGCTGCCACCTAGCGGTGAGTGTAGAGAGCATTTTATTTGTTCCCTAGCGACCAACGCCGTACCTAGGGCGTGCTGACTTAAGCACTATATGACGCGACTATATAACCACGATAAAACCACTGGGTGCAGATCCCCCCGTCATCGAAAGTTCGGGAACCTACTTATAAAAAACGTGATTGATTACCCCCTCTAAGTACATTTGAGCTACCACCTAGCGGTGAGTGTAGAGATCATTTTGTTTGCCCCTAGCGACCAACGTCGTACCTAGGGCGTGCTGACGTAAGCACTATATGACGCAACAATATAACCACGATAAAACACTGCTGCTTCTGGAGTGGAATATGGCCCCGGCATGACAGCATTGCTGCCACCTAGCGGTGAGTGTAGAGATCAGTTTGTTTGTCCCCTAGCGACCAACGTCGTACCTAGTGTATGCTGACCTAAGCAGATTGTCCCCTAGCGATCAATATCGTACCTAGTGCGTGCTGACCTTAGCAGATTGTCCCCTAGCGATCAACGTCGTACCTGCTGAGTAGAATGTACACAAGCACGGATTAGCGCGTGCTGACTTAAGCAGATTGTCCCCTAGCATGAAACCACTGCATAAGCTGAGTAGAATGTACACAAGCACGGACCGCAGAGTAGACCTACCGCAGAGTAGACCTCTCAAAGTAGCCTGATTGTGCGGCTATATAGCTGCGAGGACAGTGTGCTGACCTAAGCAGATTGTCCCCTAGCGATCAACGTTAGTGCGTGCTGACCTAAGCACTATATGACTCGGTTATATAACCGCAATAAAACACCTAGCGGTGAGGACAGTTACCTAGCTCGTGCTGACCTAAGCAGATTGTCAAGCGTGTGCTGACCTAAGCACTATATGACGCAACTATATAACCACGATAAAACCACTGTGTGCAGACTCCCCCCGTCAGCCCTATGTGAATGGCCCACTGTACCCTATGTTGACAGCAGCGATAAGAACTGCTGCTGCTGGAGTGGACTATGACCCCTGCATGACAGCATAGCTGGCTAACGGTGAACGTTCTGGTGGAAAGATTAAAACGAAACTAATGCGTTGTGCGTTTAAATACATCTAGTCGTGGGATTACAATGAAAACCAAATGCATAAATACACTAACGTTCAGTTGGTGATACTGTTCGTAGGGTGTTTATGCAGTGGATACAGACGCGTGGAAACGTGAGTAGTAGAGAGAGTATTTATTATAGACTGCTGTGTGCATTGTATATTCATCAAGGTGACAGTTATTCCAGCGTTCGTCGTCGAATTGGGCTTTGTCGCTGCTGCTGTTGACAGGGCGGTTGTAGGCAGTCGGATCTCTCTATAAAAATAAACCACAATACATGTAGGTGTGTTTAAACAAAGGGCGCCAAAATAAAATGAGAACTATGCATGCATAAAAGCAGGCTTACTGAAATAAACCACAATACATGTACGCGTGTTTAAACAAGGGGTGCCAAAATAAAATGAGAACCATATATGCATGGCGAGGGCGGTCACTCCGTGATGTTGGGGCGACCGTGCATACTGGCTTTGTTGCTGCTGTTGACAGGGCGGCCGTACGTGTAGGCAGTTGGATCTCTCTATGAAATAAACCACAATACATGTACGGAGCAGGCTTACGTGCTTACAACTGTTTAAACAAATGTACGCACGTGCACATGCATGCATGCATGCATGCATAAAAGCAGTGTGTTAGGAGATGATGTTTTATCCACTGTGACATGCATGCATGGTAGGCTTACAACTGTTTAAACAAAGGGTGTTATGCATGCATGCATGCACGCATGCACTCGCACATGCATGCATACATAAAAGCAGTCTTACCGATGTGTTGGCGAATGATGAGTCGATGATGCGTTGTTCATTGTGGCAAATCGATGAGAGGTTGAAAACCGATCAGGAGTGTTTGACTGAAAAATGGTGAATGAGCAATGAGCGCGCGTTTGCGCGCAACGTCAAACACAGCGGTGGCGCATGACACTACGGCTTATCGTGATCGGAATGTGAACGGAGAACAATGGATTTTTAAAAACAATAAACGAAAAGTTAAAAGCATGAAAATAAACGTTGTACACGATTAGTTTGGGGTCAGGAAACGTGTGGTGCAGTGATATTAGAGAAATTCGATGTAAAGAGACATTTCTCGATGAATGTACTAACGTGATCGCTAACTTTTTTCCTAAAACAAATTCCTCGGTAGACTAGGTAGTGACCCCTCGCGCCCAATCACTCCACCATCACCACCACCACCACCACCACCACCACCACCTATCAGCCACGACGCCGATGACTTCGATGACGACATCAGCCTCGTGTCTCCGTTCTTAAGAAGAGGAAGCAATGGATCGTGGTACACGCCTATCCCACCGACCGAACTATACAATACCCTGACAGACATCCACACAAGCTAGTGGTGTTAGTTGACTACACTACCCTGACAGACATCCACACAAGCTAGTGGTGGTAAGTTGTCTACACTACCTTGAGAGACATCCTCACAAGCTAGTGGTGGTAGTTGACTACACTACCCTGGCAGACATCCTCACAAGCTAGTGGTGGTAGTTGACTACACTACCCTGACATACATCCTCACAAGCTAGTGGTGGTAGTTGACTACACTATCCTGGCAGACATCCTCACAAGCTAGTGGTGATAGTTGACTACACTACCCTGGCAGACATCCGCACAAGCTAGTGGTGGTAGTTGACTACACTACCCTGGCAGACATCCTCACAAGCTAGTGGTGGTAGTTGACTACACTACCCTGGCAGACATCCTCACAAGCTAGTGGTGGTAGTTGACTACACTACCCTGGCAGACATCCTCACAAGCTAGTGGTGGTAGTTGACTACACTACCGTGGCAGACATACTCATAAGCTAGTGGTGGTAGTTGACTATACTACCCTGACAGACATCCTCACAAGCTAGTGATGGTAGTAGACTACACTACCTTGACAGACATCCTCACAAGCTAGTGGTGGTAGTTGACTACACTACCCTGACAGACATTCTCACAAGCTAGTGATGGTAGTTGACTACACTACTCTCGTAGACATCCTCACAAGCTAGTGATGGTAGTTGACTACACTACCCTGACAGACATCCTCACAAGCTAGTGATGGTAGTTGTCTACACTACCCTGACAGACATCACTCACTCCACTGTCTACTACCTACTGGCCACTGTCTACTCACTCCACTGCCTACTACCTACTGCCCACTGTCCACTCACTCCACTGTCTACTACCTACTGCCCACTGTCTACTCACTCCATTGTCTACTACCTACTGCCCACTGTCCACTCACTCCATTGTCTACTACCTACTGCCCACTGTCTACTCACTCCACTGTCTACTACTTACTGTCTACTCACTCCACTGTCTACTACCTACTGCCCACTGTCCACTCACTCCACTGTCTACTACCTACTACCCACTGTCTACTCACTCCACTGTCTACTACCCAGTCTACTCACTCTACTGTCTACTACCTACTACCCACTGTCCACTCACTCCACTGTCTACTAACTCCACTGTCTACTGCCCACTGTCTACTCACTCCACTGTCTACTACCTACTGCCCACTGTCTACTCACTCCACTGTCTACTACCTACTGTCTGCATACTCCACTGTCTACTACCTACTGCCCACTGTCCATTCACTCCACTGTCTACTGTCTACTACCTACTGTCTACTCACTCCACTATCTACTGCCCACTGCCCACTGTCTACTCACTCCACTGTCTACTACCTACTGCCCTCTGTCTACTCACTCTACTGTGTTGGGACTCTGACAGTGTCCAGTCAACCCCATACACATATAGCATATAGACGGAAGGTTGGGACTCTGACAGGGTCCAGTCACCCCCATACACATATAACATATAGACGGAAGTTTGGGACTCTGACAGTGTACACATATAACATATAGACAGAAGGTTGGGACTCTGACAGTGTCCAGTCACCCGCATACACATATAACATAGAGACGGAAGGTTGGGACTCTGACAGTGTCCAGTCTCCCCCACACACATATAACATATAGACAGAAGGTTGGGACCCTGACAGTGTCCAGTCACCCCCATATACATATAACATATAGACGGAAGGTTGGGACTCTGACAGTGTCCGGTCACCCGCATACACATATAACATAGAGACGGAAGGTTGGGACTCTGACAGTGTCCAGTCACCCCCATACACATATAACATATAGACGGAAGGTTGGGACTCTGACAGTGTCCAGTCACCCCCATACACATATAACATATAGACAGAAGGTTGGGACTCTGACAGTGTTCAGTCACCCCCATACACATATAACATATAGACAGAAGGCTGAGATTCTGACAGTGTCCTGTCACCCCCCATACACATATAACATACAGACGGAAGGCTGGGACTCTGACAGTGTCCAGTTACTCCCATACACTTATAACATGTAGACGGAAGGTTGGCACTCTGACAGTGTCCACTCACCGCCATACACATATAACGTATAGACGGAAGGTTGGGTGTAGGGTTAGATAGAGAGAAAAAGTTGGGGTTAACCTCGCGAAAATTTAAACAACCACAAAGTGATTGTATTCATTTTTAGAAAATTTTGTTTTTGTCCGAACAAAAACATAAAATTTTCGCGAGGTTAACCCCAACTTTTTCTCTTCATCTAACCCTACACCCAACCTTCCGTCTATACGTTATATGTGTATGGTGGTAACTGGACACTGTCAGAGTCCCAACCTTCCGTCGGTGTGTTATATGTGTATGGGGGGTGACAGGGCACTGTCAGAATCTCAGCCTTCTGTCTATATGTTACATGTGTATGGGGGTGACTGGACACTGTCAGAGTCCCAACCTTCCGCTATATGTTTTATGTGTATGGGGGAGACTGGACACTGTCAGAGTCCCAACCTTCTGTCTATAAGTTATATGTGTACACTGTCAGAGTCCCAACCTTCCGTCTATATGTTATATGTGTATGGGGGTGACTGGACACTGTCAGAGTCCCAACCTTCCGTCTATATGTTTTATGTGTATGGGGGAGACTGGACACTGTCAGAGTCCCAACCTTCCGTCTATATGTTATATGTGTATGGGGGAGACTGGACACTTTCAGAGTCCCAACCTTCCGTCTATATTTTTTATGTGTATGGGGGAGACTGGACACTGTCAGAGTCCCAACCTTCCGTCTATATGTTATATGTGTATGGGGGTGACTGGACACTGTCAGAGTCCCAACCTTCCGTCGATATGTTATATGTGTATGGAGTTGACTGGACACTGTCAGAGTCCCAACACATTAGAGTGAGTAGACAGAGGGCAGTAGGTAGTAGACAGTGGAGTGGGTAGACAGTGGGCAGTTGGTAGTAGACAGTGGAGTGAGTAGACAGTGGGCAGTAGGTAGTAGACAGTGGAGTGAGTAGACAGTGGGCAGTAGGCAGTAGACAGTGGAATGAGTAGACAGTAGGTAGTAGACAGTAGACAGTGGAGTGAATGGACAGTGGGCAGTAGGTAGTAGACAGTGGAGTATGCAGACAGTAGGTAGTAGACAGTGGAGTGAGTAGACAGTGGGCAGTAGGTAGTAGACAGTGGAGTCAGTAGACAGTGGGCAGTAGACAGTGGAGTTAGCAGACAGTAGGTAGTAGACAGTAGAGTGAGTAGACAGTGGGCAGTAGGCAGTAGACAGTGGAGTGAGTAGACAGCGGGCAGTAGACAGTGGAGTGAGTGGACAGTGGGCAGTTGGTAGTAGGCAGTGGAGTGAGTAGACAGTGGGTAGTAGGTAGTAGACAGTGGAGTGAGTAGACAGTGGGCAGTAGGCAGTAGACAGTGGAGTGAGTAGACAGTGGGAAGTACGTTGTAGACAGTGGAGTGAGTGGACAGTGGACAGTAGGTAGTAGACAGAGGGCAGTAGGTAGTAGGCCGTGGAGTGAGTAGACAGTGGGTAGTAGACAGTAGACAGTGGAGTGAGTAGACAGTGGGCAGTAGGTAGTAGACAGTGGAGGGAGCGGACAGTAAGTAGTAGACAGTGGAGTGAGTAGACAGTGGGCTGTAGACAGTGGAGTGAGTAGACAGTAGACAGTGGAGTGAGTGGACAGTGGGCAGTAGGTAGTAGACAGTGGGCAGTAGGCAGTAGGTAGTAGACAGTGGAGTGAGTAGACAGTGGGCAGTAGACAGTGGAGTGAGTGGACTGTGGGCAGTAGAGTTAGTAGACAGTGGGCAGTAGGCAGTAGACAGTGGGCAGTAGGTAGTAGACAGTGGAGTGAGTAGACAGTGGGCAGTAGGTAGTAGGCAGTGGAGTGAGTAGACCGTGGAGTGAGTGGAGAGTGGGCAGTAGGTAGTAGACAGTAGATTGAGTAGACAGTGGGCAGTAGGCAGTAGACAGTGGAGTGAGTAGACAGTAGACAGTGGAGTGAGTGGACAGTGGGCAGTAGGTAGTAGACAGTGGGCAGTAGGCAGTAGGTAGTAGACAGTGGAGTGAGTAGACAGTGTGCAGTAGACAGTGGAGTGAGTGGACTGTGGGCAGTAGAGTTAGTAGACAGTGGGCAGTAGGCAGTAGACAGTGGGCAGTAGGTAGTAGACAGTGGAGTGAGTAGACAGTGGGCAGTAGGTAGTAGGCAGTGGAGTGAGTAGACCGTGGAGTGAGTGGAGAGTGGGCAGTAGGTAGTAGACAGCAGAGTGAGTAGACAGTGGGCAGTAGGCAGTAGACAGTGGAGTGAGTAGACAGTGGGCAGTAGGTAGTAGATAGTGGAGTGAGTAGACAGTGGGCAGTAGGTAGTAGACAGTGGAGTGAGTGGACAGTGGGCAGTAGGTAGTAGATAGTGGAGTGAGTAAACAGTGGACAGTAGGTAGTAGGCAGTGGAGTGAGTAGACAGTGGGTAGTAGGTAGTAGACAATGGAGTAAGTGGACAGTGGACAGTAGGTAGTAGACAGTGGAGTGAGTAGACAGTGGGCAGTAGGTAGTAGACAGTGGAGTGAGTAGACAGTAGGTAGTAGACAGTGGAGTGAGTGGACAGTGGGTAGTAGGTAGTAGACAGTAGAGTGAGTAGACTGGGAAGTAGACTGAGGACTGAGTAGACAGTGGGCAGTAGGTAGTAGACAGTGGAGTGAGTAGACAGTGGGCAGTAGGTAGTAGGCAGTGGAGTGAGTAGACAGTGGGTAGTAGGTAGTAGACAGTAGAGTGAGTAGACAGTGGGCAGTAGACAGTAGAGTGAGTAGACAGTGGACAGTGGGAAGTAGACAGTAGTGAGTAGAGTAGACAGTGAGTAGACAGTGGGCAGTAGACAGTAGACAGTGGAGTAGTAGACAGTGGAGTGAGTAGACAGTGGGCAGTAGGTAGTAGACAGTGGAGTGAGTGGACAGTAGGTAGTAGACAGTGGAGTGAGTAGACAGTGGGCAGTAGGTAGTAGACAGTGGAGTGAGTGGACAGTAGGTAATAGACAGTGGAGTGAGTGGACAGCGGGCAGTAGGTAGTAGACAGTGGAGTGAGTAGAAAGTGGGCAGTAGGTAGTAGACAGTGGAGTGAGTGGACAGTGGGCAGTAGGTATTAGACAGTGGTGTGAGTAGACAGTGGGCAGTAGGTAGTAGACAGTGGAGTGAGTGGACAGTGGGCAGTAGGTAGTAGGCAGTGGAGTGAGTAGACAGTGGCCAGTAGGTAGTAGACAGTGGAGTGAGTGATGTCTGTCAGGGTAGTGTAGACAACTACCATCACTAGCTTGTGAGGATGTCTGTCAGGGTAGTGTAGTCAACTACCATCACTAGCTTGTGAGGATGTCTGCCAGAGTAGTGTAGTCAACTACCATCACTAGCTTGTGAGAATGTCTGTCAGGGTAGTGTAGTCAACTACCACCACTAGCTTGTGAGGATGGTCTGTCAGGGTAGTGTAGTCAACTACCACCACTAGCTTGTGAGGATGTCTGCCAGGGTAGTGTAGTCAACTACCACCACTAGCTTGTGGGGATGTCTGCCAGGGTAGTGTAGTCAACTATCACCACTAGCTTGTGAGGATGTCTGCCAGGATAGTGTAGTCAACTACCACCACTAGCTTGTGAGGATGTATGTCAGGGTAGTGTAGTCAACTTACCACCACTAGCTTGTGAGGATGTCTGTCAGGGTAGTGTAGTCAACTACCACCAATAGCTTGTGTGGATGTCTGCCAGGGTAGTGTAGTCAACTACCACCACTAGCTTGTGAGGATGTCTGTCAAGGTAGTGTAGACAACTTACCACCACTAGCTTGTCTGGATGTCTGTCAGGGTAGTGTAGTCAACTTACCACCACTAGCTTGTGATGATGTCTGTCAGGGTAGTGTAGTCAACTAACACCACTAGCTTGTGTGGATGTCTGTCAGGGTAGTGTAATAGTTCGGTCGGTGGGATAGGCGTGTACCACGATCCATTGCTTCCTCTTCTTAAGAACGGAGACACGAGGCTGATGTCGTCATCGAAGTCATCGGCGTCGTGGCTGATAGGTGGTGGTGGTGGTGGTGGTGATGGTGGAGTGATTGGGCGAGGGGGGTCACTCCGTGATATGGGAGCGACCGAGCATACCGGCTTTGCTGCTGCTGCTGCTGACAGGACCGTTCTTGTAGGCAGTTGGATCTTCAGTACTCTATGAAATAAACCACAATACATGTACGCGTGCGTGCTTACAACACTTTTCAAAATAAGGCGCATGCACACTTAACACATACTGCCTAGTCTACCCTTATTCTACAACATATCGCGCATGCGCACTTCACACTAATACCGTTATCTTACTCAATTACGTGCATGCATACTTAACACATCCGAGGCATTTGTTTTCGGAAAAAAATTACCGGTCACGTCAGTACATTCATCGTCAAATGTGTCTGTACATCAAATTTCTCTAATATCACTTCACCGCACGATTCCCTACCCCACACTGAACATATACAACGTTTATTTTCATGCTTTCAGCTTTTCGTTTATTGTTTTTGAAAATGCATTGTTCTCCGTTCACATTCCAATCGCGATAAGTCACGCGCTACAGATTACAAAATTACGCGCATGCGCACTTAATACATACTGCCTAGTCTACCGAGGAATTTGTTTTAGGAAAAAAGTTAGCGATCACGTTAGTACATTCATCGAGAAATGTCTCTTTACATCGAATTTCTCTAATATCACTGCACCACACGTTTCCTGACCCCAAACTAATCGTGTACAACGTTTATTTTCATGCTTTTAACTTTTCGTTTATTGTTTTTAAAAATCCATTGTTCTCCGTTCACATTCCGATCACGATAAGCCGTAGTGTCATGCGCCACCGCTGTGTTTGACGTTGCGCGCAAACGCGCGCTCATTGCTCATTCACCATTTTTCAGTCAAACACCCCTGATCGGTTTTCAACCTCTCATCGATTTGCCACACTGAACAACGCATCATCGACTCATCATTCGCCAACACATCGGTAAGACTGCTTTTATGTATGCATGCATGTGCGAGTGCATGCGTGCATGCATGCATGCATAACACCCTTTGTTTAAACAGTTGTAAGCCTACCATGCATGCATGTCACAGTGGATAAAACATCATCTCCTAACACACTGCTTTTATGCATGCATGCATGCATGCATGTGCACGTGCGTACATTTATTTAAACAGTTGTAAGCACGTAAGCCTGCTCCGTACATGTATTGTGGTTTATTTCATAGAGAGATCCAACTGCCTACACGTACGGCCGCCCTGTCAACAGCAGCAACAAAGCCAGTATGCACGGTCGCCCCAACATCACGGAGTGACCGCCCTCGCCATGCATGCATGGTTCTCATTTTATTTTGGCACCCCTTGTTTAAACACGCGTACATGTATTGTGGTTTATTTCAGTAAGCCTGCTTTTATGCATGCATAGTTCTCATTTTATTTTGGCGCCCTTTGTTTAAACACACCTACATGTATTGTGGTTTATTTTTATAGAGAGATCCGACTGCCTACAACCGCCCTGTCAACAGCAGCAGCGACAAAGCCCAATTCGACGACGAACGCTGGAATAACTGTCACCGTGATGAATATACAATGCACACAGCAGTCTATAATAAATACTCTCTCTACTACTCACGTTTCCACGCGTCTGTATCCACTGCATAAACACCCTACGAACAGTATCACCAACTGAACGTTAGTGTATTTATGCATTTGGTTTTCATTGTAATCCCACGACTAGATGTATTTAAACGCACAACGCATTAGTTTCGTTTTAATATTTCCACCAGAACGTTCACCGTTAGCCAGCTATGCTGTCATGCAGGGGTCATAGTCCACTCCAGCAGCAGCAGTTCTTATCGCTGCTGTCAACATAGGGTACAGTGGGCCATTCACATAGGGCTGACGGGGGGAGTCTGCACACAGTGGTTTTATTGTGGTTATATAGTTGCGTCATATAGTGCTTAGGTCAGCACATGCTTGACAATCTGCTTAGGTCAGCACGAGCTAGGTAACTGTCCTCACCGCTAGGTGTTTTATTGCGGTTATATAACCGAGTCATATAGTGCTTAGGTCAGCACGCACTAACGTTGATCGCTAGGGGACAATCTGCTTAGGTCAGCACACTGTCCTCGCAGCTATATAGCCGCACAATCAGGCTACTTTGAGAGGTCTACTCTGCGGTAGGTCTACTCTGCGGTCCGTGCTTGTGTACATTCTACTCAGCTTATGCAGTGGTTTCATGCTAGGGGACAATCTGCTTAAGTCAGCACGCGCTAATCCGTGCTTGTGTACATTCTACTCAGCAGGTACGACGTTGATCGCTACGGGACAATCTGCTTAGGTCAGCACGCACTAGGTACGATGTTGATCGCTAGGGGACAATCTGCATAGGTCAGCACACACTAGGTACGACGTTGGTCGCTAGGGGACAAACAAACTGATATCTACTCTCACCGCTAGGTGGCAGCAATGCTGTCATGCCGGGGCCATAGTCCACTCCAGAAGCAGCAGTGTTTTATCGTGGTTATATTGTTGCGTCATATAGTGCTTACGTCAGCACGCCCTAGGTACGGCGTTGGTCGCTAGGGAACAAATAAAATGCTCTCTACACTCACCGCTAGGTGGCAGGTCTAATGTACTTAGGGGGTAATCAATCATCCAATTAGTATCAAATTACAAGGGTCATAAATCACGTTTTTTATAAGTAGGTTCCCGAAACTAATTAGTGTCAAAAAAAGCCTTTGATCTTTTTTTTACAAGTAGGTTCCCGAAAACGTTTAGTGGTCATTAAATTATATTTTATAAGTAGGATTTTGAGGCCATAAAACCCCTCTATACTACTCTTGTGTCACTGGTCCCGAAAACTCGTTCTTTTAGCCTTTGCTAAGGGGAAATGCTAAAAGCCGGAGCATTCGGGACCACTTTTTTAGTCTATGCGTCATATGTCTTATATATACTTTATATACTAAACAATGCTAAAATGTAGGATAATGGCGTATTTTGTAATTTCCAACAAGCAAAAATATTACATTTGTGGAAGTGCAGCCCTCCACGATCGGTAGGTGGAAGCACTGGGAGGGAAATTCCCGCTGTGCCGGACCCTGGTCAATCTGCAGCGGTCATCAGGAAAGCTGGGAAGACTATAAATAGGGACAGTCCCCAGGATCCGGAGCGCATTACCATCACGGACTGACTGACAGCAAGACTGACGTACGTGACACCGACACTCGAATCCACGGATCTACACGGGAGACGAACAGGTAAGCAAGGCTTACTATTAGTAGTCTTCCACATTGGTGTCAGAAGTGGGTTCTGTGTCTACGGCCTGGTATAACCAGAGTGCTGTAAAAGGCTAATCGAGTGATCTCGGTAGTCAATTGTCACCTGACCCCGTTCTCGCCTGGTTGTGAAACGCTGTGTGTCGATCGTTAGTTACTTGTACAAGTACAACGATCGTAACTAGTTATTCCCAGCTTAAAAAGCTGTGAAATACTAGTATAAACCCCCGCTCGACCCAAAAAACTCCAGACAACGATTTTGCACGCCACTTTCGTGACTTTCCCAACTGTAACTCCCGAGCTCGCTGTCCTAACATTCGCCCGCCGGCGATCACCGCGGACCCGCCCTATTCACATTCCGCACATACGCAGCAATGGAGAGAGGTACACTGACCTCCAACGGAGGCACAGCGCCCGCTCCATCCTAACCCTGCGAAGGAGCGCGATTATATTATCGCCGTGGCTTTGTCAATTAAACTATAATTAAAACTCCGACTATTATAAGCCGTTTTAGGCGATGAATGTTGTCTCCAACCTTTCCCGTCAAATAAGTCTTGCCAAAAGGGGCTCATGCGGTAACGACGCCACTTGGAAAACGGCAACAGATAACTCCGTTCTGTTTCTTTTTTCCACATATGTGTAACCAATTTTCTCGCCTTATCCCCCTGCTAGCATGTTTCTCCAACCCTGTATCACTTTGATGTATTCAATACAATTCTTCCCTACCGTTGTGCATTTGGCCCGCGGCCAACTACGACACCACTTTTAAGTAGTATATTGGTATTTTAGTTCCCCGTAGTCGGCTGGGAAATTAAATTACTTTTAAGTATTGTTTCGGCATTTTCCGTTTTCTGTTGTTGGACTACTGATTACATTACTTTTCAGTAGTGTATAGGTATTTTAGCTTCGGCCTCTCCGACAAAGAAGGCTGATGCGGGAGTCAAGGCGCCATCAAACTAAGTGGGATGAACCCAGTTGGCTAGGGGCTCACCCCAGCGCTGTCCCACATTCGGGATAGTAGCCAGCCAGCATACACACAGGACAGCCAACGGTCCCACCATCGGGACACTGGGCTGCCCATAGCCAGTAGAAACACCACTACATGTAGGACGGGGCCAGAGCCACCATGGCCAACCGACCCTGTAGCTAGACGCATAAACTTGAGCCCTGCTGTAGGCCACACGATGCTAATTCCTGCAACTATCTATGGCAGGACTACGCTGATGGTGGTAGATACAGCTGCTCAAATCTCTATGATAAGCCGGTAATTTCTCGACTCATTAGGCCAGTCGACCACAAAACCAACTAGGCATACAAAATGCTCAACGCGTTTTATACATGCAATGCCACATCATTCGGTAGCTGCCGTTTTCAATACAGCATAACGAATACAAGATCGACGTCGTTGTCAGACCGATAACACACGACTTCATTCTTGGCCTTGATTTCCTATTGGAACATCACAGTGTTGTAGACGTAGATAACTGTGTCGTGACAATAGACGGCACCTGTATCGACGCCGTTATGAAGAAAGGGTCTGACACGTGCTACCATGTGAGTAAGATACATGTCGCACAACGCGCTGTAGTCCCGCCAATACATCGAACTGACGTGATGGTGGAGCTCAATAACACGGCTTGCAGAGACTATGTCACTACACACCAGTGCATAGGCTGGTGATGGACACCGACGCTCCCCTGCTATCACCCCATGTGTACAACAAAGGACACACATACGAGGTAGTGTATCAGGCCCAGTGTGTAGCGGAACATCTCAATCTACCAAACTGGGTGATCCTAAAGGTTGCAGCCCTCAACGCACTGGCGTTTTACCGTGTATAAAACGCACGTTGAGGGGATGGGGGCACCTCGCCCAGTCAAGAGCAGATTTACGGCACCTTTCATGCTGCCTGGGCACAACGCCGGGAGCAGCAAACTGACAGGGGCACCTTGCCTAGGCATGAGTCAGTTTACGCCACGATATCAATCGTACTACCGGGGCACCACGCCATGAGCAACACACCAATAGGGGAAACAATATTGATTGATGTTTGCATTAACTTGTAGTAGTATTTTACTAGGGCCAATTAGTTATGTTCTAAAAGTTGGTTAGCTAGTTTGAATAATTATTAAGGATTTTAGCCTGCTAAAAAACATAACGGGGGAAGGATGTGGAAGTGCTGCCCTCCACGATCGGTAGGTGGAAGCACTGGGAGGGAAATTCCCGCTGTGTCGGACCCTGGTCAATCTGCAGTGGTCATCAGGGAAGCTGGGAAGACTATAAATAAGGGCAAGTAGTATAGAGGCGGCGTACGGTCTCAAAACCCTACTTATAAAAAACTTTTAATGACCACTAAACGTTTTCGGCAACCTACTTATAAAAAAAGATCAAAGGCTTTTTTTGACACTAATTAGTTTCGGGAACCTACTTATAAAAAACGTGATTGATGACTCTTGTAATTTGATACTAATTAGACACCTACTTATAAAAAACGTGATTGATTACCCCGAGATGCCACCTAGCGGTGACTGCAGAGACCCTTTTAGTTCGTCCCCTAGCGATCAACGCCGTACTTAGCGCGTGCTGACGTAAGCAATAATGCGTTTATCGCGCGAATATATAACCACGATAAAACCACTGTGTGCAGATGTCCCCCGTCAGCCCTATGTGAATGGCCCACTGTACCCTATGTTGACAGCAGCGATAAGACCTGCTGCTGCTGGAGTGGACTATGACCTCTGCATGACAGCATAGCTGGCTAACGGTGAACGTTCTGGTGGAAAGATTAAAACGAAACTAATGCGTTGTGCGTTTAAATACATCTAGTCGTGGGATTACAATGAAAACCAAATGCATAGATACACTAACGTTCAGTTGGTGATACTGTTCGCAGTAGGGTGTTTATGTAGTGGATACAGACGCGTGAAAACGTGAGTAGTGACTGAAATATTTATTGAGTGAAGTATCGGAGCATTCGTCCGCTACCAACGGGTCTCCTGGTATCGGGGGAGTTGAAGCCATCTCGTTGGTAAAATTCAGTGGGTGGAATTGGTGTTTTCCACAGTCCATTGGGCTGTTTTACCAGGAATACTCTTGCGAGGTCGGGCGTGTCGTCATCATCCGAGTCGTGGTGGCTGCTAGGTGTCGGCGTGATGGGATGACTCGTAGGAGGCGTGATTGCGTGAATTGAAGGTCCAACCGTTTTACATGATGATGTGGTGGTTGTAGGCAGTTGGATCGGTCTATGAAATAAAACCACAATACATGTTTAAACAAAGGGTGGTAAAATAAAATGAGAACCATGCATGCGTACTTACAACTGTTTAAATGATAAAATAAAATGAGAACCATGCATGCATGCATAAAAGCAGACTTACAACTGTATAAATGATAAAATAAAATGAGAATCATGCATGCGTAAACTAAAATGAGAACCATGCATGCATGCATGCATGCGTACTTGCAATTGTTTAAATGGTAAAATAAAATGAGAACTATGCATGCATGCATGCAGACTTACAATTGTTTAAATGATAAAATAAAATGAGAACCATGCATGCATGCATGCAGACTTACAATTGTTTAAATGGTAAAATAAAATGAGACATGCATGCACGCATGCATGCGTACTTACAAATGTTTAAATGGTTAAAATAAAATGAGACATGCATGCATGCATGCGTACTTACAACTATTGAAATGGTAAAATAAAATGAGACATGCATGCATGCATGCGTACTTACAACTATTTAAATGGTAAAATAAAATGAGACATGCATGCATGCATGCGTACTTACAACTATTTAAATGGTAAAATAAAATGAGACATGCATGCATGCATGCGTACTTACAACTATTTAAATGGTAAAATAAAATGAGACATGCATGCATGGACGTACACATGCATGCATGCATGCGTACTTACAACAACTGTTTAAATAGTAAAATAAAATGAGAACCATGCATGCATGCTGCGCAAAAGCAGACTTACCGTTGTGTTGACTTATGTGGCAACGTTGTTGTTGTTGGTGTGTCCATGGTTGAAAGTATGGAACAAAGAAATGTAGCGTCGATTGCGCGTGAGTTCAGAAGTGTGTATGAAATATGCAATGCGCGCACCGTCAAACAGCGGTGGCGCATGCCACTACGGCTTATCGTGATCGGAATGTGAACGGAGAACAAAAGATGTTTACAAACAATAAACGAAACGTTAAAAGCATGAAATTAAACGTTGTATACGATCGCTGTGGGGTCAGGTAACATGAGGTGCAGTGATATTAGAGAAATTCGCTGTAAAAGTCACATTTGACGATGGATGTACTGACGTGACCGCTAACTTTTGTTCCTAAAACAAATTCCCCGGTAGACTAGGCAGAATGCGTTAAGTGCACATGCACGTACTTTTGACATCTATTGCGCGTGACTTATCGCGATTGGAATGTGAAATGAGAACAATGGATTTTCAAAAACAATAAACGAAACGTTAAAAGCATGAAAATAAACGTTGTATACGATCGCTGTGGGCTCAGGAAACGTGAGGTGCAGTGATATTAGAGAAATTCGATGTAAAAAGATATTTAACGGTGAATGTACTGACGTGACCGGAAACTTTTTTCCGAAAACAAAATGCCTGGGATGTATGAAGTATGCATGCTGATAATTGAGTAAGATAATGGTATTAGTGTTAAGTGCGCATGCGCGTTATGTTGTAGACAATGACATTTCAAAAACAATAAACGATCAGTTAAAAGTATGAAAGTAACGGTTGTACACGATGAGTTTGGGCTCTGGAATCGAGTGGTGTAATAATATTAGAGAAATTCGATGTAAAAGGCACATTTGACGATGGACGTACTGACGTGACCGCTAACTTTTTTCCTAAAACAAATTCCTCGGTATCGACGTCGTTTGCGTTAAGTACGCATGCGCGAGATTTGTAAGATAACTGTAGACTGTTAAGTGCGCATGCGCGTTATTTTGAAAAGTATAAAACGGTTGAGAAAATGCTATGTTGTATGTCGCCGGAGTTCTAACATGTATTGTTTCTACCGCAGCAGCAGCAAGCAGCAGACGTTCTTCCGCGAAAACATGGCAGATGAAAATCCACCAAAAAAGTCCAAGGCACCGCGCAAGCAGTCACTGAAGGCGGCCAGCGGTCAACAGCAGCAGCAACCTTCACCGGTGGTAGCAGCCGTGTCAACGGGAGCGGCACCTGTTAAGCGGCCCGTCGTGCTCATTGCGCCACCGTTGGCTGCTACTGTCGGACGAAAGCGAAGCGCTGAAGAGGCGTCCTTGGGCACCGTCGAGACGGCTGAGGGACACCCACCCCTGACGCGGAGCGCATCATTGGAGCGTGAATGCGAATCGTCGGTGTCGACGCGCGCCACATTGGTGAGTCTGAGGCACCTGAAGTGTGCTGTCAACGGTGTGTATAAACTTCTGTTGCCCGTTATGATCGACGCTGTGTCGTACAAAGAGGTTGGCGCCTATTTGGGATGTTCCCGTTGTCGCCGGAAATTGCAGAAAAGCAAAGGCGGGGAACTGATATGCCGAACGCACCGTGGAGTGAAGGTGCCGAAATATTACTTCGCGTTGCGTGTGATGGTGAAGGACGGCGAGGAGGAGGAAGACGAGCTATGGCTTACGTTGTTTGACAGCCAAATGTCTAATCTCGTCGAGTACACGGCCGGGTACTTGGTGGAATTGAACGAGGAGGAACTCCGCGATACTGTGCTTGAGTTAACCGGCACGAAAGTGGAGATCAGTGTGCGTAAGACGACTTGGAACGGGGAGCCCTCGTATACCGTGCGCACACTGAAGAGATTCGACGACGATGACGACTAATGTGTTGTGTTGTTTGTAGGAAGGATGGCCGATACTGGTAGATTTGTTGACACACGCGAACGTGCAACAACGAATGAGAGAGCGTCGTAGTCGTGAAATAACCGAGGAGGCCTTTCAACTATTAACCGAGACGGCCGGGAATTACATAAGGGCGTTTTGGCTAGCTTACGAAGCAAACTTATTTTGTAGTATTCCGTAACTAACAGTTGTGCTTATATGCTGTAGGAAGTGCGCCGCGTACTGGAAAATATGCTTGCAAACAACGAAAGGATCCGTGCTCAGTACGACGAGGTTGCCACGTTTGTAAGAACGTTGTTGGAACGCGAAGTGAAGGGTTCGATAAAGAGGGAGGAACAGATCAAGAAGGAGGCGGACTAATCATAATAATAATGTGTTTGTTGGAGGCGCTGATGCAACACACCAGGCGTGAGTGCATGTGCGACTTCCTACACGCATTCCTGACGGTGATTCGTAAAGACTAGAACTGCTTTGTGCTGTAGGGTGGAAGCGGAGTGCGTGACGCCCACGTATTGGACGCGATCATCGAGGAGGCACTGGGTGGATCGAATGCGAGCCGAATGCGTCCTCCTCCACCGACGTATAACGAAAGCGTGTACACGTCGCTGGGGACGATGGGACCGACGTGTGCTCCGTGCTGGACCCTATCGGAGGAGGTGGCGTCCCAACGTCAAATCGTCGTGCCGAGCAGGGCCCAGTTGGTCTGCCGTTATGAACGGCTGGCAATGGACCTCGTCGCCCAGACCCTCGGTGAAATGATTCTGGAGCGGGCACGGGATCATTGCGGGGTATGTGAGCCGAATGAAGGCTGCCCATATGTACACATGCCCGGCTATCGTGCGGGACGGCCAAACCGTGTATACATGCAGCGTTTCGACAACACGGGCTGTATCGTAACGCGATATTTCAACAACGTCATGGAAACGTTCCTGCGTCGGTCGCTTATCCCCTGTTTCACGCGACTCGTGCAAATTCTACACGAAACTACGGTGTCAACTTCCGGTGGTCAGCAGCCGCAAACGGGTCGAGCGGGAGAGTTGTATTTGGTGCAGTTTGTGTCGGACTGGCTGTTAGGAACGAACTGGCGCGATTACATGAACCGTGTGCAGCTGGAGTCGGCCGTGCACACGTACTTGCAGCGCCAGAGCGGACTGGAATGAAGAACGAACAATAGAATAAAGAACACTGCTTGTTTTGCTAATATTTGCTTGCTATTGAAACAAAGGCTTCAACGCTGTGTTTGAATGTTGTAAGCTACTGAATAAAACGTTGAAAATGTACTTTCCGTTTCCGAGTTACATTACCCACAACAAGTCACCGCTAGGGTTACGTAAAACATTCCGAGTTAGTTATACAAATTAACGCTAGTCCATCACTCGTTATCGCAAACACATTCCTTCCACTATCGTTCCGAGTTACCCACCACTAGGGTTACCTAAAACATTCCGAGTTAGTTATAACAATTTCCGCTAGTTCGCAACCACCATCACCACTTTTTACCACAAAAAAAAACATTCCTTCCACTATCGTTCCGAGTTACCCGCATTACATAAAACCACATTCTTCCCGCTAGGGTGTACTTACCACCACCACCACCACCACCACAGCCACCACTGTTATAAATAGCGGTGCTCGAAAAAATATCAGCACATTAGAGAATGCCACCACCATCACCTACTAGATGGCAATGTCCGAAATGTGGGGGCTATTTCGCGAAACAATCGACGTTAGAGCGACACGCAAAGAGTTCGAAAAGATGCGGCAACGAAGCGCTATGCGTAAAACACCGAGACTGCCCAAAATGTGGCGCGACGTACACTTCGCGTCACGCTATGCTACGACACCTGAAGGAGCGGTGTGGCCGTCAGACGTCGCCACCTCCTGGTAGTAGTAGTAATGAATCAGCGGTGGAGGCGACAGCCGCTAGGGCGCCGTCACCAGACGATCTACAGCGTGTCGTTGACGAGCACCGGCGTAGCATAGAGACGTCGGTAGCGCGCGGTGCCGTGCAGTCGCGTTACAACTATCGCATGACCGCCTGTACGAGTACGCGGGTGCTCGAACCGCGTCTGAGGGAAATGTTTCGCGAACAAAAGAATGCGTTTAAAATTAACGTAAGCTACGGTTTCGTATTACGCCACAAGGTGTCGGGTCGGTACCGATATTTTCATACTTCCTGTAACTGTTGCGGTCGCCTCCTCGAAACACCCGCCCTAGTTACCGATAGCCGTTCGTTCGAACGATTCCTCGACGCCGTGCGCACGACCGACATACTGCAGTACGCCATCGCGCAGCGTCCCGACTCGGGGTGGATCGTCGAGCTCGTAACGATCGCCACCTACTTCGTGAACGCCATCATCAATCATCCTATCGGCTGCGTTGGCGTGACGCTTCCCGCCTACGTGCGCCTCAACAGGGTCATCGTGTTGTTGACGAAAGATCATCGAGGTACGCCCTACGACGACCATCTATGCCTCTTCCGGTGCATCGGTCTCCACCTGCAAGGTCACCGACGAGGCGAATGTGGCCGCCACATCGATACGAACCGTTTAACGAAAGTCGCTAAACGACTCCACGCGCAGTATTGTCGCGCCACGCGCACGTCGGCCTCGAACTGGATCGCGTGGAGACGGTTTTTGCCATCAACATCGTCGTCTATCGACTGACGAATGACGTCGCCGAACTAGTCCGTCGATCACGCGAAGCGCACCCCACGACCCTGAACGTCAACCTGTACGAGTTGCACTTCTCGTACATAAGCGACCCGCGCCTGTACACGAAAACGTACAAGTGCGGAAAATGTGGCAACTCCCTCTGGCGGGACTCGTACGATTTACGACGTCACGAAACGACGTGCGAAGGTGGCGTTCGTCACGTGTTCCCCGGCGGTATCTACCGGCAGTCGCCGTCCGTATTCGAGCGACTCGACGACGAAGGCGTCGACGTCGGCGACGACGACCTGCGCTACTACCCGTACCGCGCGACGTTCGATTTTGGATGCTATTTCTCCGATAACGATCTGCCGACGGATACCGACAGATGCTGGTGGATCGCGCGACACGAACTGCTCAGCGCGAACGTCGCGTCGAACGTGCCCGGTCACGAAGCGGCGCGGTGTTACGTCACGACCGGCGATTCGACGGAACTCGCGCGTCGCCTCATCGACGACCTGGAAGCGGTGAGCGCGGCGGCTTGCGCGATTCTACGTCCCCGCTACGACGAAACCTTCGAGGCGCTCGACACGCTCGACGCCGACTGGCGGCGACGGTGCTACGACGACGACGACGACGCCGGCGCGTCACCGTACGCCACTCTCGCCGACCGCCTGTGGACGCACCTTCGTGAAATGCCCGTACTGGGAATCAATTCGGGTAAGTACGATCTCAATGTCGTCAAGAAGTACTTGACCCCCCTGCTCATAACCGGCGACGCGCAGCACACGTCGTCGGCGTATCATTAAACGTCAGAACAATTACATGTGCCTGTCGACGACGACGTTGAAGTTCCTGGACATAACGAATTACCTCGCGCCCGGCGTTAGCTACGATCGCTTTCTGAAAGCGTACGGTTGCTCGGCAACGAAGGGGTACTTTCCGTATGAACATATCGACGCGTTGACGCGTCTGGACGAAACCGCCCTGCCGTCGCGCGAAGCTTTCTACAGCCACCTGAAACGCGAGGGATTCTCCGCGGAGGCGTACGAGATTTGCGCGACGGCGTGGCGTGACGATGCGCGATTTTCTAGTGTGGTATAACAATCGAGACGTGGCGCAGTTTCTCGAGGCCGTCGATCGCCAGTTCGCCTTCTATCGGCGCCGACGTATCGACATGTTCAAGGACGCCATCAGCGTACCGGGGTTGACGTTGTTGTATCTGTTCAACGACCTGCCGACGTCGATCCATTTCTCGCTGTTCAACGAGCCGAACAAAGATCTGCACCGTCTGCTGCAGGGGCAGATCGTCGGCGGCCCGTCGATCATCTTCGCGCGCCACCACGAGGCCGGCATGACGGCGATTCGAGGCGGCGACGCGCCATGTCGTTCGATAGTCGGCTTCGACGCAAACGGCCTCTATCTATGGGCGATAATGCAGGAGATGCCGACGGGCTGGTACACGCGCCGGCGTGCGTAGAACGCCTTTCGAGCGGAACGCGTGCACCGCTACGGCCGTATGGCCGTGGAGTGTTTGACGTGGGTGGAGGAGCAAATCGGCGCGCGTATACGTCACCAGTTGAACGGACGCGAGAAGCGCATCGGAAAGCACCGAGTCGACGGCTGGTGTGCCGCCACGCGAACGGCGTATCAATTTCACGGCTGCTATTTTCACGGCTGCCCGACGTGTCAGGCGCACGTGACGACGAACGCCGACAACGGACAACCGATAACGACGCTGTACGCCGCGACGATCGCCGTGACCACCTACCTGCGCCGTTTCGTCGACGACGTCGTCGAAATGTGGGAGTGCCAGTGGCACGCCGTGCGAACTCCCGCGGCGCCGACGCCGCCCGACACGTCACGATGGCAACCACCGACCACCATTACGCGCTCGACGATACTGGAGGCGGTGCGCGACGGCTCTCTGTTCGGCCTCGTGCAATGCGATATTGCCGTGACGGAAGCGCTGCGCGACAAGTTCGCCGAAATGCAGCCCGTGTTCAAGAACTTCGATATCGTGCGCGACGATCTCAGTCCGTTCATGCGCGACTACGCCGAGTCGCACGATCTCCTCACCCGACCTCAACGGACGCTCGTCGGTAGTTTCTTCGGCGCCGAGATCGTGCTCGCGACGCCCCTCCTACGCTGGAATCTGGCGCACGGTCTCGTCGTCGAGCGCGTCTACCAGATCGTCGGGTACGCGCCGATCGCGTGCTTTCGCCGCTTCGGCGACACGGTCTCGACGGCGCGACGCGAGTGCGATATCGATCCCGACAAATCGATCATCGCCGATACCTTTAAACTTCTCGGCAACAGTTCCTACGGGAAAACGATTACGAGCGTCGATCGGCACCGGGAAATCAAGTACGCCACGCCGATCGGCGCGTCGATGCTCGTCAACAACCTTCGCTTCCGGCAACTCGAAGTCGTCGTCGACGACGCACTGTACGAGGTGGCGCTGAATAAGCGCAAAATCGTCTACGGCCTGCCGATACATATCGGCTATTTCGTCTTGGAGTACGCAAAATTGAGAATGCTGGAATTTTATTTCGATTTCGTCTACGCCTACACCCCCGTCCGCTCTTCCAGTACTGCGCTATGGACAAGGACTCTGCGTACATCGCCCTCGCCGGACGTTGCGTCGACGCGCTCGTGCCGGAAGAACATCGCGAACACTAGTTCCGGAATCGATCGCTCTGGTTTTCGGCTGAATGCTGCGACGCGCACGTGGACGCCTACGTACGACGGCGCGTCGCCGGACTAGCGTGGGAGGACGTGCCGGCCTGCTGTACGCGCCGACGTCTGTTCGATCGTCGAACCCCGGGTCTCTTCAAAGAAGAATGGCGCGGCGACGGAATCGTGGCGCTGTGCAGCAAGACCTACTACTGCTTCGGCGGCGACAACGGTCCGAAGTACAGCAAGAAGGGACTGAGCAAGCGACAGAACGACATCGACGAGCACACCTTCCTCGCCGTACTGCGCGACCGTCGCAACGGCGTCGGCTGGAACCGCGGTTTCCAGGTGAAAGACTCGTCCGTGTTGACGTACGTTCAAGAGCGCGCGGCGTTGAGCTACTTCTACGCTAAACGCCGCGTGCTCGACGACGGCGTCACCACGGCGCCGATACTCGTCTAACTCGTATAACTCGTCGTCTAACTCGTCTAACCTAAGGAATACCCCACCACCCCCCTCCCCTAGGGGTAGTTTCTGTATGTATGTATAGGTAGTGTAATAATAAACAACAATACAATTGTGTACATCATCGTTTGTTTTTTATTTCTACTACTATACACGTAAAAGCGAAATTAATGTGGTTTTAACCAATCGTATACGAGACAGTCATTGGCCACCCGATTGGTGCCGAATAGGCTCTGGAACGTCGTAAACGGCATACCGCTACATCGGAGGAGAAGGTAGGCGACGCAATATTGTCCGCACACGTTAGAGATGGCGCTCTGCAGCCGCTCTTCGTTGTACGTCCACGCGTCGCCGCAGTGACGGTGCAGGAACGCGTGGAAGTCGGCGTGCAGCGGCGGCAGACCGTACGAATCGAAGTACTCGCCTCGCCGGTCGGCGTCCACGTAGACGGCCACCCAGTGCTGTCCCGGTTCGCCGCCGTCGTCGTTGTTGCACACGAAGGCCGTCGGGTAAACGGTGGCGGCGGTGGTGACGGTAAGTAGCGCGTCTTTAGGCACGACGCCGACGACGATACGTTTAGCGTACGTATCGTGTTCCAGGCGACGCATCAGTTGAAACGTATCCATTACCAGTCGTACACGACGTTCCGGTTCCTGTCGATCTCCATCACCGTCTCGAATTCCGCGTACACGACGACGTTCACCGGAAACGTTAGCGGCGTCCCGAAGTGCATTTCGGTGCCCACGGTCCCCTGACGCACGACGTTGAAATGGTCCCCGTCGCAACAGTCGGGGGTCAGGTCGAAACCGAAGATGGTGTAGCCGGCGCCGAAGTCCGTACGCGATACGTCGTTCCCCTCGTCCTCGTACGTCTTTCCGCTGGCCTCGAAGAGGTTCATGTAGCTCCGCACGTACCGGCTGTGCGGGAAGTCCGGCTGCAGCAGCTTGCTCGGCACCTGACGTCCGTCGACGACGAGCGTGAGGAAGTTTATGTCGTTGTGACGCGCGTCGAACGGATTTCTAGTGTAGTCTCCGTTGTAGGCTACGTTATCGATCATCATCAGGAAGATGCGTTTCGGAATCGCACCCATGTACAAGTTCTCGTGCGTGTGCGATAGCGTACCCGCCGTTATCGACAACGATTTGCAGTCGACGCGGCGCATCGGAAACTTAGCCGTTCCCAACGTCCACGCTTTGATATGTCCCAACTGGACGTCCGGGTTCAACTTCACTTTTCGCACGTGCAGTCGAATCGCCTGCAGCACGACGCGCCACCCCGGTACGGCTTGCGCGCCCATGAGCGCGAAAGTATCCTTCGTACTTTCGTGTCGACGCCGTTCGGTATGTGTCCGTTTAGCATAAACGCGTCGTCGTGCACGCGTCCCATCATCTCCACCTCGTTGCTATCGGCCGTCATGGCGCGCCGTGCCTCGAACCCGACGTTGTTGTTCCCGAGCGTGTCCGTCCGTCCGGCGGTGTCTTTGTACCACAACGAACCCGTGAGATGCGAACGTTTCGCGTCGCTACCGTAACTCAGCAGCGTCTCGAGGTAGGCCCGGTACGCGTACGTATTGGTCGACGGCGTCACGAGGGTGTTGTTCAGCGACACGTCGATTTGACTGAACATCGAATGCAGGAAATTGTTGACCGGCGCCACGTTGGCGCCGGCCGCCAGATCGGTACCGTCCCCCTGAATCACTTTGAAGCGCACGTACACTTGAAGGCTCGCCAGGCCCGTATAGTCTTCGCCCGAACCCGGGATGAGGAACTCGACAGGGCCGCCGGCGTCGAGAGTCGTCAGCGGCTGGTAGACGGTCCACTGACTGCTCTCGACGCTCGTCTGCGTCACCGGCCCGCTGAGTAGCTCCAGTTCGGCCTTCACGCCGTCGCACGTTGCGCCATTCACGAACGTCATCGTTACTCGTCGAATATGTCGTGATCCGTTCGACGCCGTCTCTTCCGCCTACTGACGGCCGTCGCCGCTAGGCGCGGTCTCTTTATGCCGGCGCCGCCGCCGCGGGGGCGGCGCTGCTGCTGCTGCGTTTTTTTATTCCTCTTCTTCTTCGGCGGTGCCTGCGAATTCAATAGGCCGTCGAGAAGATCGGCGCCGGCCTCCTTCGCGCGCCGTTTTATCGACTGTTTCAGATTGCCGCCGGCGACGACGTCGCGCGCCACGTGCATGCCGGTGTTGAGCGCACGTTTTCCCAACGCCAACGCGCCTCTCTTGATAAGCGGCATGGCGCTTCGAAACAGGCTCCCGAAGAGATTGCCCAGACCGTGACCTCGTTGCTCCCGACCACCGACGAAGACCAGCAGCTGACCGCCGACCTGACGAAGGTAGTAGTCCACGTACGGGTTCTTCGACGACGGCGACATGTTAAAACAATTTCGATTTACAGCGTCTGAAGTGAAGCGTCGTCACCACCTTCCCCTGCTCGAATGGTATCGGTTGGCCGTGATCGTCTCTTATATCGACTTCGACCTCATCGAATTGATACCGCAGCAGCTTCACGTATTGCACGCGGTCGAACGTTTCCGAAATAATATCACCGTTCTCACTGCGGACGCCGATGTTTCGAAGGAGTGGCGCGTACACGTCACCGACGACGCGCGGTTCCACGAGATCCGTGTACACGTACAGGCGCCCGCCGACATATTCACCGTATCGCGACCTTCGTACTCGTACGTGTACGCGACGGGCATGGTGTCGATAACGACCGCCGGCTCGGGGCCATACATGGACGCACTCAGGATCGTGTTGCTATGGAAACCTAGTATGAGGTATGATAAATTCGACACCCGGCGACATACGTAGCGTATATCGGTTAGAGACGGCGCAGTATTCTAGCATGGCCTTGACCTTCTTGGTACACAATTTATCTAGCGCCTCGTTGATCCTGTTCAACAACGTATAAACGTTGTTGTAGAAACCGTGAGGAATTGTGGTCTGACGGTACATCAGGACGGTCGTGCCGTGTTAGTCTACCTGCGTGTAAACACCCGGATCACCCGTCGCGCAAGTCAGGTAGAAGTAGGCGTCCTTCTTTCTCACGTTGTACAACGTGTGCGGATACTGTACCGACACTGCTCCGCATTCCCACTCCCCCGACAGGTCGAAACGTCGCGGCAACGTCGTGACGAAGTGCGTCAACGTATTTTCGGGGTGACGCTTCATAGACGCGTTGCTCGGTAGCGTCAGGTAAAAGTCAGACGAGACCGCCATCGGGTTGTTGTCGACGTTCGCCGCCACCAACACTCATAGACGGACTCGGGAGCAGGTAACCGAGACAGCTGCTCAACAGCGCCGTCCACAGGTTGGAGTCACCTTGACCTTTCGTCAGATTGTATATACTAACGGCGATGACGAAGTACAGGACGACGACCTGACAGAGGAATACGATTTCGGCTTTAGGGCATTCGATGCCGCAGATTCGCCATGGAACGGGTTCGGCGGTGGTTGTGGTGGTAGCGTCGATGGAGTCCGCGTGCTCGTCGACGGAGTCCGCGTGCTCGGCGCCGACGTTCGTTCGACGATCGCCACTCGAGGTAGTTTCGTCGTCGTCGCTCATCGTCGCGCCACTGCGCTCTGTCTGTAAAGTTGTCCTGTCCCCTCCGTCTTCCTTCCTTCCTTCCTTCAATTGGGCGGTACGCAATGGCTTCAGAAGACCGGAGCCTTACATCGGGTATGTCGCTCGCCAAGCCCAATGCATCATCGTTCTGTGGTTATGCATTGTCCCCTCACGGCTAAGGGTGTATTTGTTTGTCAATGAAATTGAACAAACAAGCGTTCCAGGTTCGTCACGAATATATATGTTTTATTCATCAGTAGAAACTTCAGACACGATGTCCGTACAACGTTTACACATTCATGTGCGCCGACAGTTCAACTCTATTTTACTTTTAAAGTGTACGTGGTTTTTGAAGATCGAAAGATAAAAGCAATATATAAACCACCGTGGTTTATATTTGCCGAAATTTTGATAAGTCTAAACTGTGGGAAACATTTTCGTAGTTTCCCGTGGAGAGCGTAACGTGTCTCCTCGTCTGTGTTCATTGCCGCCCTCCCCAATTCCAAAAATAGTTCCCTTTTTAAACATACTGGCTTGGCCTCAAGCCAAATCCGGGAATTGTCTTTAAACCGTAAGGTATCGAAACGCATAGTATGACATTTGTAGAATTATGGCTCTACGCATGCGTGTTTTTAATGCTGTCATACTATGGGGATGAGGGTGCTCACTCACGTGAGGGGTTCTGCGGGGGTCTGCATTTATTTGCATAATTTAATCTTTCCGGTTCGATCTTAAAACCAGGACATGGTCACGAAATGAATCTAAGGTCAGGCCAATGTCTGCACCAAATTCCAGTCATGACTCTTAACTGTCAACTACATTCTGTTCCGGTAGACACCAAGAACTACGCCTACAGACGCGAAAATAAACAAATCGTTCAAACCTTGTTGCTTTAGAAACGCGCCCACAATGACGGCGACCATATGCTTGCCTTGTGCAGCATTCTTTTATATAATGCTTTTATCTAACATGACTCTGGTTTTTCTGTCTAGTCTTTCTCTGATAACTAATAGTAATAGTAATTAACTAAATTAGCCACTGCAGGTCTGTTACATGTCGATACAGCAGGGACCTTTATACGGTAAGAACGAAGATCCGTTGCATATTCCCGCCTCGTGCAGTCGCCAGCAGCCCGTGTGGCGCATCCAACGATTCATTCTCATCGCCGCCTCCTCGCTAGTAGTAGTAGTCTTTTTATAGGTCCACGAGCGACTCGGCGTCGATCCAGCTGTTGAAGGAGGCCGGATATCCGCTCCATTTTACGAGCGTCTCAGAACCACCGCCGCCGCGACGACGCCGACGCTGAAGAACCGCCTCCACGCGATACAGTTTGTCCTTCGGAACGACTACGCGTTGTAGTTCCGGTTCGTAGAAGGCGCCCTCTACCGGCGTCCCGGCGTCGTCCTTCAGGCGATAAACGGGCGGTTCGGACGGTTTCACCTCTACGACGGTGAAGAGCTCCTCGCTCCAGTTAGCCATGTATCCTATTTTGAATTGACCCCTCGTCTTGCTGATACGTACGCGATCTCCCACGCGTAGTTTCGGTTTTCGCCGTTGCCCGCAACCGACGTCTCCACCCCCGTACAGTCGTTGCCATACGGCCCCTTGATTCGTCGCGTCGACACTCGCCGGCGACCTACCGATGCTTCGGTGGTAGGCGTTGTTGTACGATCGCACGAAATCCGGTAACGCCTCTACGTAGCGCAGCGTCTCGTGTTTCGTAAAATAGCGCCACATACGCGTCTTCAAAGTCCGATTAAACCGTTCCACGACGCTCGCTTTAGTCTCCTCGTTATGCGTCACGAAATGATGAACGCTGCGACTCTTTAGGAACGTTTGCAGGGGTCGGTTCAAAAACTCGGTCCCCTTATCGGTCTGCAGCGAGTTCGGCGTCTCGTCGTCGCCACCATCGCTCAGCAGGCGCTCGAAGGCCACGACGAGCGACGGGCCGGACTTACTCTTCAACGGAACGCACCACGCCCACTTCGAAAACACATCGATCACCGTCAATAGGTATGTTATACCGTCGTTGTGCGTTTTCAGTCTAGTCAAGTCGACCAGATCGGCTTGCCACTGCTGGTTTCGACCGACCACGACGATGCGACGTCGTTTGAAATGTCGTTTAACCGGTTTGTGTAGGGTATAGGCGTCCTGCGACGCTAGCCACCTCTCGACGGCCGGACGTCGGAGCTTCGACGCCCGGTGCAACGCGTCGACGCCTCCGTAACTTGCCACCCGTTTCGGATCGAAGTAGACGCTATTCAGGTCGTCGTCGTCGTCGACGTCGTTTCGTTGCTGTCGGGGCTTTCGTTTTGGACGACGAATCCACCCGGACACCATGACGACGACGACGATGATGATAAATGTACGATGATTATTATACACGTATAGAGTGCAATAAGCGCGATGGTGAAGCCGATGACCGTTATCGTGCGTCGTGACGGCATCACAACGTGTCCCACGCCGCGACGCCCAACGAAGAGGATCGTTGTCTGCGTTTAGTCTAGCCTCGTATCCGACGACGTCTCCACTCCGGCGTCGCTGATGAACTAGTCGTCGTCGGCGTCATCGACGCCTCTTCTAGTAGGCGCTTCTGTCGTCGCTCCATGTACGACCGATAGCGCGGGTTGCCCACGAATTCCATAGGGATATTCATATCCTTCATGCGCAATCCGAACTCTCGCCATCCTACGGGCGCTGTCGTCTTCGATCTCGTTCGCATGAGATCGTTCAATAGATCGACCATGTTACTCCCCGCGATCGTTTTACCGTCGTACACGAATTCACCGCGCTCGTTCCATCGACACAACGGATCGGCTTTCATTTTTTTGATAAGCAGTCCCGTCTTCCCTTTCAACGTTTTCGGCATACTGGCTATGATTTCGCGCTCTACGACCTCCGACGATGGTGGCGCCACCGTCGCCGTCGCCCCCCACCGCAGGCGTCTCGCCGCCGCTGCTGTTGACCATCGACACGCGTACCTGTTGCGCCGCTCGAGCCGCCTCTATCGTATTGTACCGACTCAGCAGTTGATTGTACGACGCTACCTTTTCGCGTTCGGATAAATCCGAACGTTCTAGAATTTCCTTCATGTCGCTGTCCAGGCTACTCAGCACACGTGATCGGGGCGTGCTCAACGACTGATCGACACGTGGCAGGAGGCTTTCCACCAATTGTGGGTCGACCAACGCCATCTTCTTCGCGTTCTGCATCAATCACCCGCTGCCGATCACCTGTCTGAGCAGCGGCAGGAGAACGGTGCTCGCTAACGGCGCTAGCAGGGCCGTCAGAAAACCACCCGCACCCTTTTGCAAGACGGCTCGCTTCTGCTTAATCGCAACTTGTTTGTCGGCGAGTTTACGCAGGTGATTCCGGTATTTTGACAACACGCGTTTCTGTTTCGGCGACAACTTCACGTTCCCTTTCAGAATGTTGTACGCGCAATCGCACAGACTACAAATGAGACCGGCGTCCGCGTGGCCGATCACGGCTTTTCGCAGATCGATGTTCCGCCTATGTCTCTCCAACAGTTGCAGGGCGAAAATGTGTCTCTTCACTCGATTCGTCGGTGCCGCCACCTTCGGTCGTCGCTTCGCTACCACCGCGCGCCCCGTCATAACGACTAATAAACGTACGCGCCGATGTCCTCTCTTCTTATAGAATGCCGCCACCACCACCACCGCCGCCACCCCCCTTCCGTACGTACACGTACTGAAGACGATCGTCCGGAAATATGCACGTACGCAGGCGCATGTCCTCTTCCGTTTCCTGTTTCAGATCCACGAATAGATAGCCGTACGCCGACGACGTCGCGTCTTTGAAAGCCTCTATCATGTAGTTGACCTTTCCCGGGTACATCTGTTTCGCTAGGTGACCTACTTGGCCGGCATCTCGGGGGCTCTTGAATAGCACTATGTATTGAGCGTTCAGGCTGATTGTACGGTTTTCTTTCCCTTTCGGAAACATGTTCTGTCGCAGTTGTACGACCGACGTATTACAATGATGACTTTTTTTAGTAAATAGTACCGTCACCCGGCTATCGGTCTCCTCCATGAGGTCGTCGAGTACTAGAAGCGTTCTCGCTTTACCGTCTAAACGTTTCGGATCCGGCAGGCCGTCTACGAACTCTATTTTCGAAGACATAGACGCGTAGCCGCTCTGCCACTGTCCGTAACACCACAGGATTTTCTCCGGCGGCGGATCGATCATAGCATCGTGACGTATCAGACGCTCGACGAACGTCGTCTTACCGCACCCCGTAGGACCGGCTACTATACACGTAAAAGGATGCTTCAACGACGGTCCGTTCATTTTTCGACGACTGAACGACGAACACTTTTTACGCGTCTTTATAAGCATCGCGCAACTTCATCAACAGTTTACCGAGCATGTTCTCCCCCGCATCGCCCCCGATTCCGCTACCCCAGAAACCCTCCCTACTCGGTACCCATTCCACCAATTCGGCGTCTCCGGTCGCCAACAGTTTGGCCTTCAAATCGCTCGACCCGTCAAACTTCCTCCTCAACAACGTCTTCATACACTTCACCCTAACGTCGGTCCATTTGGTTCCCGTTCTCTTTTTTCGAATGTCGTAACCGCGTCGTTTCGCTGCATAAGAGGATCGCTTACTTTTGATACGTTCGGCACAGTCCACGTCGTCGTAGAATATTGCTTTCCTATACTGATAGGCGTGCTCGACGGATCGAAAGCCCCGACCGAACGCCGACACTCGACACAAATACATATTCGACAAGAACGACCGCGATCCACCAAACCTTATAGGTGACGACATCATACTGACTACCGATCACCCGCTACCGCCACCGCTTATATACTGTCACCACCGCTAGATAGAGGAACTAAAAAGTTGCGACTAGGGTTCAAACCCGGAATCTTTCGATCCCTAGGCGAACGCTCTCCTAAGAGAGCTATACCGTCGCCAACGATTATGCAGTGGTTTTACCCCGGTTATATTATAGGATCTCTGTACTCACCGCTAGGTGGCATCTCACATACAACGAATCTAAAAAGGGTCGACGAACGGATTCGGACCGGAAATCTTTCGATTGCTAGTGGAACACTCTCCCAAGAGAGCTAATCCGTCGTCGACGTTTATACAGTGGTTTTATCGTGGTTATATATTCGCGCGATAAACGCATTATTGCTTACGTCAGCACGCGCTAGGTACGGCGTTGATCGCTAGGGGACGAACTAAAAGGGTCTCTGCACTCACCGCTAGGTGGCATCTCGGGGTAATCAATCACGTTTTTTATAAGTAGGTGTCCAATTAGTATCAAATTACAAGGGTCATCAATCACGTTTTTATAAGTAGGTTCCCGAAACTAATTAGTGTCCAAAAAAGCCTTTGATCTTTTTTTTTATAAGTAGGTTGCCGAAAACGTTTAGTGGTCATTAAAAAGTTTTTATAAGTAGGGTTTTGAGACCGTACGCCGCCTCTATACTACTAGGGCAGTCCCCAAGGTCCGGCGCGCATTACCATCACGGACTGACTGACAGCAAGACTGACGTACGTGACAGCGACACTCGAATCCACGGATCTACACGGGAGACGAACAGGTAAGCAAGGGTTACTATTAGTAGTCTTCCACACATTGTCGTCCCCTTGTGTCACTGCATAGCCCTGAATAGTTGGGCTTTTGGCCTTTGCTAGGGTGATAGCCAAAAGCCCGATCATTCGGGACCCCTTTTTTAGCCCATGAATCATATATATATATAGGCATTGTATATACTCTATATACTGAATTAACAATGCCATAGCAGGGTAATGACGTATGCTTTACTTTCCAACAAGAGAAAATATAACATCATCGTGTCACTACCGAAAACTCGGGTATTTCGCCTTTGCTATGGTGAAATGCTAACAGTCGGACCATTCGGGACCACTTTTTTAGTTCATACATCATAAGCCTTGTATCTTGCATACTAGGGTGAAAAACGAGAGTTCTTGACCAATGGTCGAGGTGTACTATATTCTGTGTTTGGACACGCGTTCGACGAAATGATTATTATTTTCATAATGATGTGTAATTGTCAATTATGTGACAGGTTTGAATTAATAGTCACGCGTGTGTGTGCGTGCGTGCGTGCATGCACGCGTGCGTGTCATGCGCCCAGTTGCGAAGCAGTCGGCCGGGCCATCTCGATCGGGGAGTGAAGTCCATTATCTAAAAACTCCGTCATTTTGATGGTCACAGGTTGACAACAAACACATGTATGGACAGCGATTGTTCCACGCGTACTGCAGGCCGTTCTGAAATAACTTACTGAAGTAATCAAGAAGTATTAGGCACGTTAATTGTCATATTCGGTCGTGCGTGCGGGCCATTCCCGTGTGTCACTGTTCACGAAAACTTTGGCTTTTTGTCTTTCCTAGGGGGATGCTAAAAGCCCGACCATTCGGAACCATTTCCCTACTGCATGCATAGAATGCATTATAATGTATTTATATACAGCTATTTCACAATATTACGTCATTAGCATCGTACTGTATAATAATAATGTCGGATAATAATGTGCTATGGCTGGAACGCACTGCTCGTGGGCGTGGTCAGGCCGTATTCTATATTTGACGTCCGCGGAACAACCAGAAGCCAGCGTTCAAAATATACGCTGACCTGGTGGTCACTGACCACCTAGATTGCCACCGGGTGAGTAATGTTGTTGAGTTACTGGTCCGTGTGACCGCCTACTTTTTGGGGAATATTATACAACGTTCTACAGCAGTACGCATAAGCGTATTGTCAAGACTGGTCACCTGAAGACACTGTTTACACAAATGTGTTTTACGCTCGATATTGCTCATGACACCATTTTATCTTGCCACTTCGAAATTGTCACGGAGAAAAGGTATTCCATTTGTCTCTTACACATTGATCGTTTGTTCTGATTTGAGAGAGATTATTATATCCTGCGATAATTTGTGGTTACATTTAATCTAGATCTGTTGTTCCCACTCGCCTACCCAATCTGCACATAGGTGATTAATTTCTAGTGGGATTTGTTTGCTACATCTGACCGCTAGTATTAGAAACTTTCATTTTTCATATCCAAGAATCATGTTAAATTACCTGGTAGAGGCTTTCGTTGACGTGTCACGCCAACTTCATCAGTACCTATGACGCTGAATGACGTCATCGTATACGTGAGGCAGTTCGTAATTGCCCTCGTCTCTGTTGATGGGTGT
>JAHLWY010006360.1:0-52706 GCA_020002185.1 Paraescarpia echinospica | reverse complement strand
TAAAGGTACACATGAGACCGCGTACACTGACTCACGCATGCACACACGCGCACATGTATATACGCACGCGCGCAAACAAATACATACGTAGTATGTACAAAAACAGCACATGAACATTTTCACTAGTTTTATTCTTGGAATTAGTATAAGAGTGAATTACTTCTGTCACATTGGCCTCGATATAATATATCCAGTACAGTTATAAATGACGCTAGGTTAAACACATCCGGTTTAACATCCGGTTTAGCATCCGATTACATATGGCATCCGTTTTAAAAAAGGAGGTTGTTTGTTCCGTTTCTTAATTAACCAGGGTGGTAATTACTACCGTGTCCGCAATGTGGCGACCTCAATGAACATTAATAGTTTTGTGGTTAAGCAACGATGCGTCCGCTAAACTGCCAACAGAGTGGTCTACAATCGGAGTGTTTCAATTACATGTCGCGGGAAAGAAATATATTTATTAACAATGTTTCGTGTTTATTAAACGCAATTTTGACAGTATACTTCAATATATTTTAGTTTTGGACATTGTGTTTTAAACACGAGGAACAGACAACCTAATGTTAACGACGAAGATTACATAACACATTTGCTCAGACTACAAAGCGTTGTCGAGGGCGACAGCTGTACTTGGCGTTTGGTCCGGTCAAGGAGCCGCGTACTCGGTCCGTCATGGATGGTCATCGGTTCGGCGTGGGTCGCTCTACTAGACTGAACATAAAACAAGCAGTTGTTGAAACAAAATACAACGTTATGGTGTTATGCACATAAAAGAGTTAAATATAAAGTAACGATTTGCAACTACAATCTACATTTTCACGTAACAGTCAGTGGCTAACTCAGAATATGGATTCGAAGTGATGAATTTGAATCAAATGTCTAATATACTGGTGGTTGACATCTTGCCCATGAGGAGATGTTTGACCAATAAGCAGAAAGCTGTTACGACGGTTATGGAGCGTCAGGTTCCTAGTTTTGGTCGACATATATACGAATACACCGACTCCTTTATTGGTGTAGGATATTCCCTTCGTGTCAGAAGAGAGAGAGAGAGAGAGAGAGAGAGAGAGAGATAGAGAGAGAGAGAGAGAGAGAGAGAGAGAGAGAGAGAGAGAGAGAGAGGAGAGATAGACAGTGCGTGTATGTGTGTGTGTGTGTGTGTGTGTGTGTGTGTGTGTGTGTGCGTGTGTGTGCGTGCGTGCGTGCGTGCGTGCGTGCGTGCGTGCGTGCGTGCGTGTGTGCAGTACGTATTCAGTGAGTGTCGGTGGTTCTGCTACACTGCGATTGTTACGTCCAAAGCAGTACTTAGTTGATATGTTGCAGGTATCTCTCAGTGTGGAGCCGGGACACATAATCTGCAAATGTAGTCATTTGTCGACGTTCGGAGGAAACGTAATCGCAGCACTAAACAAAATCGCCTTGTTTAAGTTGAGCATGTTTCTGGGGTTCTTTCACAATCCCATTGTCATATCACTACTACTTTCCTTTTGGTGTATGTTCATTCTCCTAGCTGCGTGGGCCAGACGAAAGGGTGGAACAGATTGTGAAAAGGTTACATGTTTTCTCAACATTCTTTTGACTCAAACTTGTAATATTATTATATCATGAAATGCATAATATAATCTATGGTCACTCTGTTTCTTCTAGCAATGTTGGTAGTCTCTACTACGCCAGAAAGCTGCGCGCATCTGCTATTACTATATGTTTACTAAGAAAGCGAAACATAATTTGATATAGTTCCTTATTGTGTCGAGAGAGAGGAACGTTTACCGAATTTGCATACATCCATCTGCATTGCAGCCAGTTAAATAGAGTGGATATGTTTACGCGAATAAAAAAACCACCGACATTCGTGTAAAGCAGAAAGTAAAATATAATTTATTGTTTCATAATCAGGCTAATTAGCTTATCGGACATGGCGACTCATGTATTTACGATTTGCTCTTCTTTATAACTATTAAGTTGGTTAAGCGTACTATTGTTGTGCGATCTCCGATATTTTAATGTATGTATGTATGTATGTATGTATGTATGTAGGTATGTATGTATGTATGTATGTATGTATGTATGTATGTATGTATGTATGTATGCATATATATATATATATATATATGTGTGTGTGTGTGTGTATGTGTATGTGTGTGTGTTTGTGAGGGTGTGTGCGTGCGTGCTTGTTTGTGGATGATACAGCCCCTATTAGAAATGAGCTGATCATATTAACAGACAGACACAGATACATCAGTTTATACCGTAGAAAATAAAACATAACTTTTTTAATGAATTAAAAACAACACGAGCTGTTTGGCTTTAACTAATGCACGTTGTTGTCGAACCATTCACTTTATATCAGACATTAAAACATATTTTAAGAGTCGTCACACTTGAGGTTGTTGACATCGTCACGTGGTGTACAGCAGCGGGTGTTATAGTTTAGTCCGGCAGTCAAACACCCTTTTGAAGGTGGACCGTGCATTAAGGTCTGCACGTTGTTTTATTTCATTTTGTGATCACCTAACTTTCTAAGTCAATAGTCCGATGGATGCCACCTTAGCACCATTTTTGTAGAAACCTATTAATATGCAAATTAGGTATCGCCATTAAAATATATAATACTTATATATATATATATATATACATATATATATATATAAGTATGTATAATACCCTGAATATCTCGAATTGCAAACATCCAAACATTCAAAACGATGTGTCCAAACGTATGTTTTCTGGATATCTGGTAATAATAACATCAGTGAACAAATCATGGTATCCAAATTTGTCACACGAATATGCAAATTAGCTCTTAACATTATAACCTCACGCTTTTCGTGTCTAACTCCTCAATAGGCGAGCGGTAGGCACTGCCTAGCACACATACTTAAATGCCCCCTCCCCTTACGTGCAACCGCACAAATGGTACATCATTTCAAAGCACAATATATCTCCAACACAACGAGGCCTGTCTTAGAGCTGCCAAATGATGCAGTAAACGTGACACCAAGGTCAAACAAGGTCACCGTCAAATAATACATTTTCGAAATTGTGCGCTTCCGTCTTAACATTAGAATGATTGCATATATACTTTATTAAACGTCATCAAGTTACAATAACTCTGTATCTCCTTAATTTCTATGGACATTTTATATACATCGTGAAAGTACAATTCCTTCCCGTCAAAATGCATGCATGCATGCATGCATGTATGTATGCATGTATGTATGTATGTATGTAGGTTTGTATGTATGTATGTATGTAGGTATGTATGTATGACTTGATATGACTTGGAGGTGTCAGTTGATGGAGTTTGTGTGGAGCGACGATTAAACAGTATCACAGTCAAGTAATCAATGTTCGAAATTATGCCATCCCGTAAACGTTATACAAAACCAATGATGGCTTGCATACTAACTTATCTACTCATGGTCACGTCATATAGCTTTGGAAAGCCTACTATCTCCCCGTAAATACGGGATACCACGGGTTGCTATCAAGTGGTGCAGTAAGTGTTGAGTGAAGGTCAAGCAAGGACACCACCAAATGATGAATTTTCAAAACTGCAGACTTTGTGCAATTACAGCGTTTGCATATCTACTTTGTCTACCTACACTAGGCCATGTTATGCACCTATGTGTGCTGTATCCCCGTCAAAATAGGCATGGCATAGAGTTGTAAAGTGGTGGTCTCACTGAGGAGTGGAGGTTGAAAGTGAAGGTTGAAGGTCAATGTCAAAGTATGCATCAAACACGTTTGATGAGTATGCACACATGAAGCACTTCGTTCACTCCAACAATATTGGCCTCGACCTAGGACACGTACCTCGCAGGAGGATCAAATAATCCACAAAAGAGAAGCATGGTAACGGTATTCTAAGGAAAATAACATGGGACAACAATGTGCCAATAAACTGGAACTACTTCCATCGCGATGTCACCAAAATACAGGAGCTATTTGTATTTCTCTCCATTAAGGTTGCAAAGCTCCACTATCTAGGTTGCTTGAATGTAACGCATACGACATAACGTTATTGAAACATAATCCAGTGTTTTGGTGTTTACACAATAATGATTGTGTCCGTTTACTGCATTGCCAAACACGGTGCTACTTATACCGTTTAATAAAGGTACGGGAAAACAGATTTGCATAGTACACAAAACGACCATTTTAATGTTTTCAAGTACCTTAACCAGATAACGGTGCGCGACGTTCAGACAAACGAGTGTTGGCATCTCATGCAACGATTGGTTAACGCCAGAAGGAGGAATGCGATGTATCAGACGGACAGTTCTAGCTCAAAATAAGGTGATCTTGGGATATCTGTTTACACTTAAGGCAGCGCAGATTTTCCGGGACCAAACTGTTTGGTTGAGCATCTTCTTTCCGCCGCCATATAGCCTGTTTACTCGCGTTCAACGCGTCGCCTGAGCTATGTCCTTCGTCATGGTCGAAATGGTCATGACCATCATGTTCTATGGAAGACGCAGCAGCGACGACGATTTCTACTTAGCAACCGACGGATATAAGTTTAACCTTCAGCAGTTGGTAATTGGAATTGAAAGTCTGCTGATTACGGCGCCAAGTAATATTTTGCTAATGCAGCTTTTCAGATACGTGGCTCCGAGAATGAAGTATAAGTACCTGTGCCTCGGCAGTACTCACGGGTATGTTGTCGTGAAGCAGAATATACGTGTGACCCTCCAATACAACATCAGCATTATTGCAGCGGAACACATTTTGAGATAGTAGGTGGAACAGTTGATCAAAGGGTCGACTCTACTAATTATTTCGCATGCAAACTATCTATTTTGTTTCTGTCAACTGTCTGTAGGTAATCAACATTATGATAGTGGGGTATCTGGACCATGCAGCCAATCCACCATGAGATACCTAACATTGATTCATCCTTGATCAGTACGGAACGAGCAAATAGGTGTGGTTGTGTGTGTGTGTGTGTGTGTGTGTGTGTGTGTGTGTGTGTGTGTGTGTGTGTATGCGTGTGTGCGTGTGTACATCCGTACCTGTGTGCGTGTGCCTGTCCGCGCATGTGCAGAAACATCTTTGTGATTGTTTTCCAAATTGCAAATGCTGGATATCAAAGGAAATCCTTCAGAGCGTGAGTTTCTAAAACTGCCTTTTCTGCAAGTACCATGATCAAAACGGTACAACTCTGCACATGTCTACGTTGACACCATATCAATACATTACGAAGCATTTGTTTCTTCTTCGTTCATTCGGTATTACGCCTAATACATATAATTTATATATATTTTTAAACCAATAAGTTGAGTAAGCTAAATCCTAATACTCCTCTCTGTCTCTCTGTAACTGTTTCTCTCTTTTTCTCTGTCTCCCTCCTTCCCTCGTTTCCTCCCTCCCCTACCTCCTTCCTCCCTTCCTCCCTCCCTCCCTCCCTCCTCCCTCCTCCCTCCCTCCCTCCCTCCTCCTCCTCCCTCCCTCCCTCCCTCCTCCCTTCCTCCCTCCCTCCCTCCCTCCCTCCCCTCCCTCCCCTCCCTACCTCCCTCCCTCCCTCCTCCCTCCCTCCCTCCTCCCTCCCTCCCCGTCCGTAATACGTCCGTCCGTCCGTCCGTCCGTCCGTAAAAAAACTTGTGCAAAGGAAAACACAACACAAACAAAGGATACAGTGGATTACCGTGGATGAGTCTAATGGATCACGCACTCAAATGCATCATTTCTACTAATCCTTCTAGCTGTTGCAAGTGTTAAATTGACATTGTTGCGAAACTATACCTAATGAGAGACCATGTTAAGTGTGTGTGCGTGCGTGTGTATGTGTGTGAGTGTGTGTGCGTGTGTTTATGTGTGTGTCTGTTTGCGTGTGCGCGTGTGTGTGTCTGTGTCTGTGTGTGTTGTGTGTGTCTGTGTGTATGCGTGTGTGTGTGAGTGCGTGTGTGCGTGCGTGCGTGTTTGTATTGGGGGAGGTGTATGCGTGCGGGCAATAACTGCAAAACATGTAACGCCTTTGTCTGTTTAGATTCCTCTTAGGACACTTTTTATAGATTAAATAAATTGGCCGCAACATCAAACATAACTTCCAACAATCGTAGAAGCTACGCACGCTCGGCGAATACCTCATGAAACCGACCCCAGTGTCTACATGTAGGTTAAACCGACCCCAGTGTCTACATGTAGGTTAACCGACCCCAGTGTCTACGTGTAGGTTAAACCGACCCCAGTGTCTACATGTAGGTTAAACCGACCCCAGTGTCTACATGTAGGTTAAACAGACCCCAGTGTCTACATGTAGGTTAAACCGACCCCAGTGTCTACATGTAGGTTAAACCGACCCCAGTGTCTACATGTAGGTTAAACCGACCCCAGTGTCTACATGTAGGTTAAACCGACCCCAGTGTCTACATGTAGGTTAAACCGACCCCTGTGTCTACATGTAGGTTAAACCGACCCCAGTGTCTACATGTAGGTTAAACCGACCCCAGTGTCTACATGTAGGTTAAACCGACCCCAGTGTCTACGTGTAGGTTAAACCGACCCCAGTGTCTACATGTAGGTTAAACCGACCCCAGTGTCTACATGTAGGTTAAACCGACCCCAGTGTCTACATGTAGGTTAAACCGTCTGAGAGTAGATGTAACTATGTCGCGCCTTCTGGCACATAACTATTTGGGCGGTATATAGTAGAAATCACGCCTAGCAGCTATGTATAATTAATACCTACGAATTAGCTTTTGTAGTTACTGTGTAGAATTATTTGCAATGCTACGAGTGAAATCTACGATTACAAGTCCAAAAACTTTCGATGACGCCACATTGTGTATAGCGCCCTCTGACCCTTAACATCTACTAGATTGCCTGGCAACATTAATTATGTCATTTCGATCGGTATGCTGCTTGAGTTTGCCCTACTTATATATTGAGTCATAGCATGTTTTGCATATTAAACATCCAATCCAAATAAAAGTTAGAACAACCTGCCTCAGAAACAAAGCCACTCATGTAGTTAGCGAATGACTGGATCTGTGCTCCACCATCGATGACAAAACGTTATAAAAATCCGGTCACACGTAAGTGAGACTTACTGGTTTCAAGAATGATTTCCAAAAATTCAGATTTGGGGCTTCAGTTGAGTGTCCCTCGAGGGGACAATGTAGGAGGTAGGAGGAAGATTCATGCCAGAATAAAACAAACTTCTCCAGATCTTCTCCTCGGCTCTCACCCACAATGAAAGTTTACCTGTATTGTGAGTAACGTGATCTGTGAAGAGAACTGGATTCTCCTCTTGGTCGCTCTAACTTTCTGCTGTCTGAGTTATTGGATAAGTTGGTTCACTTGTTTGGTGTGATCGCATACACAACATTCAGATTCAGCACATTTTCCATGAAGCGCTTATCCCTTCGATTCAATCTCACCAATATAAGTGACGTACACATTGTTGTCCAACGTAATTGAGTCATCACGCTCTTTTCTATAATGAAATTCTCTGTTCATCAAAGCTTCTAACAAATTCCCAAGGTGACGTCGAAAACGTTCCTGGTATGCATAGCCTTCTTCGGAGCACTTCATTGCCGTCGTGGTCGTTATTATCACTGGTAAATTCCCCAACTACTCGACTGATCTTCGGACCAGCCATTATCCAGCATTCTAACAGGTACTGATTAAGGCCGATCACATCGCAAACTCCCTTTGCCCTTGTCAATCGGTATGGTCGAGAACCATCGACTGCTCTTTCTCGTTTTTGTCTACTGACCTTTATCTCACTGATTTTGCGTGTTCGGAAGAAACACGTCGTGATCTCGAATGAAGAAGGAATCTACCGGACATAATTCTGGTGATCGAGATAAATAAGACAGGTGCCAGCAGCTTCATTGTGTCCAGTTATCAACCGTAGCTTGGATTTCCTCTCTCAATCATGGAGATGATCTGGTAGAACTTGAGCACCAGTAGCCAGCATGGTATGACTATATGACTCTCTCGTGCAACCATGGCGATCCTATCTTCAAGAGCCAACTCAGTTCCACTATCCTTGTACATCCGCGTTATAAGATTATCCAAAAAGCAACTATCACTTTGTGAAGGTATAGTATGGCTGCTGACACATTCTTAGTGATCCTGTTTGCGGTCAGAACACCAGCCATCTAGAGCAGATCTACCGTGGTGGCCCACAAAGCCAGGTCATTGTGCATGCCTCCTGGCATCACAACAAACTTGTCTTCACTGAGAGCGATTCTGGGAGTGTCAATTGATTTCCCTTGGCGATGTTTTAAAATGGTTGATCTACCACCAGCAGCGGGACGTGTTGCGGGTTGAGGAGCCTGGTACTGTCTTGTCAGAATCATGTCAAGAACAGCTGCTTTTTTGTGTAAACTGGGCGAGTGGGCTTGAATGTATTTTACTGATATTCAAAAAACATATAATCGAGAACCATGGTACGAAAACCACATGACCAGAGCAACTGCATCCGTTTCTGGCCCTCCACGAAGCTCCTGGTGTACTGTATTGATCAACTCTACTTCATGCTTCTTCACTTCATCCAACAACTGCATCCGTTTCTGGCCCTCCACGGCGCTCCTGGTGCACTGTACTGATCAACTCTACTTCATGCTTCTTCACTTCATCCAACAACTGCATCCATTTATGGCCCTCCACGGCGCTCCTGATGCACTACACTGATCAACTCTACTTCATGCTTCTTCACTTCATCCAACAACTGCATCTGTTTCTGGCCCTCCACGGCGCTCCTGATGCACTGTACTGATCAACTCTACTTCATGCTTCTTCACTTCATCCAACAAACTCGTTGCCAATAACCCCCTTCGCATGTTGTTGAGTGGAGAGCTTCAAACCTTTTCTTGGAATGGACTTATATGAGTGAGGAAGGATGGACTCACATTCACCTAATCTTCCAAATTGTGAACAAATTAAGCGGTTCTTGAGCTCTCTGAAATTAATTTAGCAAGAGTGGGCTCACACTTCAAGTTCGTAAGAAGGCAAGCCATATTCAGCATTGCAACTTGACTCACGGAGAAGACCTTTGCACAATGTTTCTGTTGTCAACGAATTAGGTTCTGCTAGGATCTGGTGGAAGAAGTAATTCTTCACTTCACAACCGTAAGGGAATGACCCTCGGAATGTGGAAGTTGTTTCATGGTCTGTCACTACTTTACGTGAGAATAGATGTGGCTTTGTTTTATTTGGATTGCGTATTTATTTTAACATGCAAAATATGTTTTCACAGAATACATTGTATAAGCAGGGCAAAATCAAGCCGTATTGCCTCCGTAATTGGTATGTTTTTAATGAGAAATAAAATAAACAATGACGTGATTTAGCAGATTTTAGTAAATAACATCAATATGGCTGCCTCAACCTACAAATTACATCGAACACAAAAGATGCTTCTCCTTATTTTGAATCTACAGAGACATTGCACTTTGATGTATAATGAACGGTTAAGAAATTAGGCCCGGTGTACCGGCATAACATTGCCCCCCCTGATTCATGTCCCCCGGCATTAATATATAGGAACGAACCTGCCGGGGGGGGTAATATACTGGTATAAGACTGCCCCCGGGGCAATGCTATACCGGTAATACATTGCCTCCTTCAGTATAAAACAGCCCCCCCCCCTATGCTTAACAGTATGTGATGATTGGCGACTAATTATTATATAAGCACGTGATGTATGCAGATGGTGTAGTGAAATATGAATAATGACACAATCAATTGGTTTTCGAATAAATCTAATGTATAGTTAAATGTTGTTTGTGTATTTCGAGCAGTTATTGTATTTATTTATTTATTGTAATTGGCCTCCAAAAAGGAGAGACTACCAAAATCATAGATATACAGGAAGATTAAAAGGGAATCGACATCATCCCTGTGGGTACATGACCCCTTTTAGACGTCTTTTATTGGTCGATTCTTGGTGATGAAAATGACTTATCAGAATGACATAAAAATTATGCCTATTAGACGTCTTTCCGTTGACGTCTAAAACATATGGGGATATTGACATATATTAGACATATTTCCGTTGACATCTAAATACGTAGGGAAATGGATATATATTAGATACCTGAAGCGCTATCTCGCACCAGCTACCGACGAACATCAGGATAACTCACCACCACCTGACGTGTTGATTACAGGGGCTTTATGGTGAGGGTTGCCCTATGAGTGTAATGTTGTGTAGGCAGACGCATGATGTCACAGTGATGTGACTGACCGAGTTGTTTATATGATTCTGGTCGTGGTTTGCACGGTTTTCTGACGTTTGTTTGACGAGAAAGCGATAAAGGAGGGCTGCGCTGTGTCTGCGGAAAAGCGAACAATTAAACGAACGTTGACCGACCGTGTCCGTCCCCCCTAGAGACCAAGCCTGTCAGACGTCGAAGGGTAATCAACACAATAGCTGTCTAATTGTGAGCCAGTGTGACAAACTCGCCATGCCGTCGACCAAGGAAAAGAAAACAAGATCCGTGTCTACTAGCCCGAAGCAGCAGAAGATCATCGATGTACTGCAGGACGAAACCGCCGTCAAGGAGCTGAGGGAAATGTTATTCCCCACGTCGTTGGCGGAGCGCCTTGACGCAATCATCGTACGTCTTGACAGACTACAGACAGATACAGAGGCGAGAGACGTACGTATTTCTGAACTAGAAACAAGGGTGATCTCCCTGGAGGAAGAGATCGACCGCCACGACCAATACACGAGGCGGCCGAATCTCCGAATCCAGGGGATTCCGGAAAACACCGACGGAGAAAACATTAAAGAAAAAGTGCTGACCATTATTAATGGCACGATGGCCGTAGAGCCGCCGGTGAATGAACACAACATCGCTCGCTGCCATCGTATTGGCACTCTGCGAAAAGGTGTCACTCGACCGCGAGTCGTAATTGTCCAATTTGAAGAAGAACACGTGTGTGATCGAGTATATCGTGCACGACGCAAATTAAAGAACCATGAGCAACCAATCTTCATGAACGAGGACCTGACGGCGAGGCGCAATGCTCTTGCATATGAAACACGAATGCTTAAAAAGCAGAAGAAGGTCGAAGACTGTTGGTCGTTTAATGGCAAGGTCCTAGTTAAGGACAACAAAGGACACATACAAGAAATAAAGAGCAAGAAGGACATTGAATCGTTCTAATTAGTGCAATCGGGACATTGATCAGTATTATTTTTGTTATATGTCTTTACAAAGAACAAGTATTTTTTTCTGTTTTCTAAATAGAAGTGTTAAACGTGAACAATAAGATATTATGTAGTAAATACATTCCGTTGATGGGTACAAATATACATATACATATGTATGTGTGTAAGTGTAAAGAAATAATTACATTGTGTTATTACTTTTTATTTGACTATATGTGTACAACAATTGAATAACATGTGTTTATACTAATATGTCTAAGCTGGTAACCAGATACCACATGTGATTTCCAACACGGCATTGGTGTAATTATTCAATGAATATATTTCTTTCTCTCACCATTGGTGTATTATATACATGAGTTATATAGATTGCCTGGAACTAGTTATGGCACAATCTATTATTCGTGTATTTTTTCTGTTTTTGTTATTTCAAATTGTAAAAATGTGTATAATACTCGAATATGCTACTCACTTGTTAAGTAAGCAGGCCACGTGTTCTTCCAATGTTCAGTTCTACAAATGCGATATTACAAAGAATCTAGTATAAAACAAAATCTACTAAAGTTAAATGTTGACACCTTTTGATAGATCATTTTTGAAATTCCAAAGTGATGCCCAGGTAAACTCCTTAAAAAATATCTCACAGAATGATTCTGATAATAATGACGACATGAATCAAACCCAAGTAGTACAGCAGTCATCCTACTATGACATAGACTCGTTTAATAAGCTTACAACTAAAAAGGCTTCACTGTATTAAGTACAAATATTCAGTCAATAAATTCAAAATTTGCTGAACTAGAGTTAGTTACTGAAGAACTTAAACAGACCAATTTCAAATTTGGTATTATATGTATACAAGAAAGTTGGAAGTCCGAAAAAGATGATATGTCGCAAATTCAATTAGAAGGTTATAACTGTATATCTCAGGGAAAGACAAGTAGTGCGAAAGGTTTAGTAATATATGTGGATACTAGATACGACTATAAACAAATGCAAATTCCAAACGAATAAACAGATTGGGAAGGGCAATTCTTAAAAATAACAGGAGGTGGGTTACCAACAGAAATCATGATTGGTAACATATACAGACCTCCTAAAGACTTAAATGAAAATTATATAAATTTTATAAACGAATTTTCTAAAATCTTATCGATTTTCAAGAAACCAAATATGGAGGTTGTACTTGCAGGAGATTTCAATATAAATCTTCTCAAAATTAATGAAAAAGAACAGTTTGGGGTTTTTTTTCTAACAGTAAATAGTTTTTATCCGAAAATAACTCTTCCTACAAGATTTTCAAATACATCTGGAACATTAATTGATAACTTTTTTTGTAAATTGACCAAATCTACTTTAAACGCAACTGCAGGCATTTTTACGAACCGATTTTCCGATCACCAGCCATATTTTATTCTTATAAACACAGATAGCTCTAAAACAGTCCCACCTAAATACATAAAAGTGTATTCACAAACCAGTGAAGCAATTTTTAATTTTGTTAATGGGATTAAGTTTTCAAATATTTACAGTAAGTTAAACAAAAATGAAAATGCAGATCCAAATATAACTTATAATCAAATTCATGCCGAAATTGAAAATAATAAGGAGTTTCACTTACCTCTAAAAAAGTTAAATTTAAGAAGTATGTTCATAAGAAAACCACTTGGGTAACCAAAGGTATACTAACATCAATTAAATATCGAGATAATCTATATAAACAACTCAAACTTAATGACCCGAACTCATTAAGATACACTAACCTTCAGACAAATCTTAAAACGTATAACGCTATCCTAAAACGGACTATTCGTATTGCTAAACAAATTTACTATGAATCCAGATTTGACAAACATAGTAACGACATAAGACAAACCTGGAGAATAATTAATTAAATGTTGTGTACAAAAAAAGCCCATACAGTGTGTGTTTAAAGATGGTGAAGACACCATAAGCGATATAGAGAAAGTAGCAGAGAAATTTAATACATTTTTCACAAACATCGGTCCTCAGCTTGCCAACAAAATTGCAATCGATAGTAATAAAACATATAACGTTTATATGAGTAAAAAACCATCTATTAACTTTACATTTATAAATATAATTGAATATACCATCAATGCAATATTAGACCAAATGCCTCTTAAAACAAGCTGTGGTTATGATGGCATCTCTTCACAATTATTAAACAAAATAAAAAATACCTCATTAAGCCGTTGACATTACTCGCTAAACAAATACTAAACACAGGAATTTTTCCTGACAAATAAAAAATTGCCAAAGTAATTCCAGTATTCAAAAATGGTGATGACACTCAATTTACAAATTACCGACCAATATCACTTTTGCCTGTTATCTCGAAAGTGCGTGAAAAAGTTATATATAATCAATTGTATGATTTTTTCAAAGAACAACTTGTTCTATGAAAGTCAGTATGGCTTTCGAGCTGAACACTCAACCGAACTAGCTTCAATGGAACTAATCGATAGAATGATAACAACCATGGACAACAATGAAATACCAATAAATATATATTTAGATTTATCGAAAGCATTCGATACAATTGATCATAACATTTTATTAAATAAACTTAGTTGCTATGGTATAAGTGGAGTGGCCTTAAATCTTAAAAAGTTATTTATCAAATCGTTATCAGTATGTCGAATTTGACGGAGTTCAATCAAGTATGTTACCCATAACAACAAGGTTCTATTCTAGGGCCTTTACTCTTTATAATATATATAAACGACTTTCCAAATGCTATAAACTATTTAACTTTATTATGTATGCTGATGATATTACCCTCTCAAGCACAATTCGACATTCAAATAACCATATTGAAAATACTCAAACTGAAAATAATATCAATAAAGAGTTGTCCAAAATAAGTGAATGGCTAAAAATTAATAAATTATCCTTAAATGTTAAAAAGTCAAAATATATGTTGTTCAAAACTGTAAATAAACGAGTATTGCCACTAACGATAAACATAGACAATGTTTTAATTGAAAGAGTGTATGCATTTAATTTTCTTGGTTTAACCATTGACGAACATCTAAATTGGAAAAATCATTTAGAAAATATATCAAGTAAAAGCTCTAAAACAAGAGGTGTACTCAATAAATTAAAATATTTGTTGCCAATAAAAGTTAGAAAGATGTTATTTAACTCCTTAATACTGCCATATATTAATTATGGAATAATGGTATGGGGACACAAATGTGGAAGAATTTTAAAACTTCAAAAGAAGGCAATACGTATGATAAGCTTAACAAAGTACAATGCGCGCACAGAACCTATTTTTAAAACCCTAAAACTACTAAAAGTATCAGACATTCTGCAAATTCAGGAACTTAAATTTTACTATAAATTCATACATAATAAACTGCCTGGGTACCTTCAACGCCTAACATTGTAACATAATTTTAATATTCACAATCATAATACACGTAGGCAAAATGAAATACATATAACCAGAATAAATCACGAATTTGCAAAAAAATGCATCCGAAATAATATACCTCGCACAGTAAACAATACCGCAACAATACTAAAAAGCAAGATCTACACTCACAGTCTACATGGATTCGTGGCTTATGCCAAAATGTATTATATACAATCATATAAGGATTATTGTGATATAACAAACTGTCGCATTTGTCAAAATAATAGCGTGTAAATGTACTTTTAGTAGATGCACATTTGTAATTACATGTAATAACATAATATTGATGGACGGTATTATGTTGTTTTGTTTTGTTTATTTAATTTTGAGTATAATGATTCATTTATTTTCAATTAAGGGAGTGTTTAAATAAGTGTTGTAGAAAATATTGTATTATATTTTGGGTGGCCCCTGCGTGAGCGACCAAAATTGGTCTTAGCAGGGGTCTCCCGTCCCTTTGTGCAACTGACGCCACTTTTTCATTCACACTAATGTATTGTCTTGAATAGTTTACTTCGTGATTGTTTTTCTGTTGTAGTGAAAATAATGTTGCAATACATTGTTTGCAAATTATTTATGTATATTTATTATTGTTCAATATTGTGTCACTGGGACAAATAAACATTTTCTTCCTTCCTTCCTTCTTCCTTCCTTCCTTCCCTCCTTCCTTCCTTCCTTCCACCTCCAAAACGTGTCAAGATCACTGATACTGAAGCTGACGTCACTGACACAATGGCAGCAAAGTCCGTCTGTGAAGACTAGCAGCTTGACCAGCGTTCCAATCTTAAGCTGAAGTCAGTTTGTCTGAATGGTCGCCGACACAATGGCAGTGAAGTCCATCTGTGAAGACTGGCAGCGTGACCAGCGTTCCAGTCTTAAGCTGAAGTCTGTTTGTCTGAATGGTCGCTGACACAATGGCAGTGAAGTCCGTCTGTGAAGACTGGCAGCGTGACCAGCGTTGCAATCTTAAGCTGAAGTCTGTTTGTCTCAATGGTCGCCGACACAATGGCAGTGAAGTCCGTCTGTGAAGACTGGCAGCGTGACCAGCGTTCCAATCTTAAGCTGAAGTCTGTTTTCTCTGAATGGTCGCCGACACAATGGCAGTGAAGTCCGTCTGTGAAGACTGGCAGCGTGACCAGCGTTCCAATCTTAAGCTGAAGTCTGTTTTTCTGAATGGTCGCCGACACAATGGCAATGAAGTCCGTCTGTGAAGACTGGCAGCGTGACCAGCGTTGCAATCTTAAGCTGAAGTATGTTTGTCTGAATGGTCGCTGACACAATGGCAGTGAAGTCCGTCTGTGAAGACTGGCAGCGTGACCAGCGTTGCAATCTTAAGCTGAAGTATGTTTGTCTGAATGGTCGCTCACACAATGGCAGTGAAGTCCGTCTGTGAAGAATGGCAGCGTGAACAGCGTTCCAATCTTAAGCTGAAGTCTGTTTGTCTGAATGGTCGCCGACACAATGGCAGTGAACTCCGTCTGTGAAGACTGGCAGCGTGACCAGCGTTCCAATCTTAAGCTGAAGTATGTTCGTCTGAATGGTCTCCGACACAATGGCAGCGAAGTCCGTCTGTGAAGACTGGCAGCGTGATCAGCGTTCCAATCTTAAGCTGAAGTCTGTTTGTCTGAATGGTCGCCGACACAATGGCAGCGAAGTCCGTCTGTGAAGACTGGCAGCGTGGCCAGCGTTCCAATCTTAAGCTGAAGTCTGTTTGTCTGAATGGTCGCTGACACAATGGCAGCGAAGTGCGTCTGTGAAGACTGGCAGCGTGATCAGCGTTCCAATCTTAAGCTGAAGTATGTTTGTCTGAATGGTCGCCGACACAATGGCAGCGAAGTCCATCTGTGAAGACTGGCAGCGTGACCAGCGTTCCAATCTTAAGCTGAAGTCTATTCGTCTGAATGGTCGCCGACACAATGGCAGTGAAGTCCGTCTGTGAAGACTGGCAGCGTGACCAGCGTTCCAATCTTAAGCTGAAGTCTGTTTGTCTCAATGGTCGCCGACACAATGGCAGCGAAGTCCGTCTGTGAAGACTGGCAGCGTGACCAGCGTTCCAATCTTAAGCTGAAGTCTGTTTGTCTCAAAGGTCGCCGACACAATGGCAGCGAAGTCCGTCTGTGAAGACTGGCAGCGTGACCAGCGTTCCAATCTTAAGCTGAAGTCTGTTTGTCTCAATGGTCGCCGAAACAATGTTGATAATAGTTTCATTCGTGTTGACCAACCATTGAAGACGTCGCGTATCAAAGGCGACATAAATTGTCTGTTCCGTGCCTTCAGCTCCATTATCGCAGGCTCTCAGGATGATCACAAACTTCTGCGGACTATAACAGTGACATACATGAGGAACAATGTGGATATATCTTGCGGTCTGCCTGTCCGAACATTGCGGAACACAGAAACACTAGTGGCATCATTTCACTAGGTACATTGGGAACTGAGATCGAAATCTTTGCATTTGCAACCATCTTGAAGGTAACAGTGTACGTGTTCAGCCAGTGAGGCCTGCAGCAAAAGTGGCTACCATGTAAGTGACGTATATCTGGTGACGAGAGCCACCCAGACGAAATGATTCTCATCCAGAACCTCTACCACCATTATCAACCAGCATTGCTGCCAGCCATGCTATCAACTTTGTGAACAAAATAAAAAAATGTATGCATATACATATGTATGTCCGTATGTGTGATTCTATTAATATCTATGTTTTTCAATTATGGTTATATAACTGCCATGAATTGATAAAAGTACAATATGGAAATAACAAATGGAAATAATTAGGATAATTACATGATTTTATGTTTTTCTATTGTTCACTCCAAATTTCGGATCCATAGCGACATAATACATTAATGTAGCTTGAACGGTTCAGATGTTAGGGTTGGTTCAAGATTGTTGCTTAAAGGTGCCCCCCGAGGCCCCCCAGGAGGATGATTGGTGTACACTCGGACCAAAAATGTTATATACGCACACACCTATCAGGCGATATCAAAAAGTAAACTTTTACAACAACTTGAAATGACTGAGGGTCTGGTGACCCGCTAGATTGGTGTGATGCGTCGTGTGACGCCAGTTTTTGTTGAGTATTTGTCTAACAGCGACACATTCTGGTCAATTCGGGTTGTAAAAATTTACCCATTAGTCAAAATGACGATATCCGTTTGACGATTATAACTAATAGTCGTGTCGTCATCAATGATGTTTTTTGTTCTGTCAATTATAAATTTATATGCTTCAACTTGTTTATATTTCGAAATGTGTCCGCAGTCTCATTTATCCATTACAGAAACTCCATCATACATATTCAAACATCTAATATATGCACACGTGTAGCTAAGACACGCGCACTGATTAACTACGTGAATTACATTATTATTGCGGCACGCCACCCTATAAATAAAACATTCCCGTTAACAGTTGATGCTTTAAAAAACCTTTCTTTACGTTTTTGTCACAAAGAAGCACTTCTGAAACCATAATAGCAGAATATACGACGGAATGTCCGAACCCACCACGTGTTCAGCATCCATTTTTACGGCTTCACTAAGCTTTTAATAAGCAAGACGGCCGCGTTCAGAGTTCGCGCCGCAACATCACGATCCGTCGCGATTCGCCACCGGAAGTTAAACGGTTAAATTTTACATACCGCGACGTTCGCCGCATTCAAAATGGATGCTACTAATTTCGAATATGTTTTTTTACGTAAATGCCGCCATCCCTGCAAATGTCAACTTGTCATGTTTGCACGACGTAACTTTGAATGGCAAAATCACTTCCGATAAAGTGTGGCGTGTGGTGTTGTGGCGTGTTGTGGCGTGTGGTGGTGTGGCGTGTGGTGTTGTAGCGCGTGGTGTTGTGGTGCGTGGTGTTGTGTCGTGTGGTGTTGTAGCGTGTGGTGTTGTAGTGTGTGGTGTTGTAGCGTGTGGCGTTGTAGCGTGTGGTGTTGTGGCGTGTGGTGTTGTGGCGTGTGGTGTTGTCGCATGTGGTGTGTGGTGTTGTAGCGTGCGGTGTTGTGTCGTGTGGTGTTGTAGCGTGTGGTGTTGTAGCGCGTGGTGTTGTGTCGTGTGGTGTTGTAGCGTGTGGTGTTGTGTCGTGTGGTGTTGTAGCGTGTGGTGTTGTAGCGTGTGGTGTTGTAGCGTGTGGTGTTGTAGCGTGTGGTGTTGTAGCGTGTGGTGTTGTGTCGTGTGGTGTTGTAGCGTGTGGTGTTGTAGCGTGTGGTGTTGTAGCGTTGTGTTGTGTGTGGTGTAGCGTGTGGTGTTGTAGCGTGTGGTGTTGTAGCGCGTGGTGTTGTAGCGCGTGGTGTTGTGTCGTGTGGTGTTGTAGCGCGTGGTGTTGTAGCGTGTGGTGTTGTAGTGTGTGGTGTTGTAGCATGTTGTGTTGTGTCTTATGGTGTTGTAGCGTGTGGTGTTGTAGCGTGTGATGTTTAGCGTGTGGTGTTGTGTCGTGAGGTGTTGTAGGGTGTGGTGCTGTAGCATGTGGTGTCGTAGCATGTGGTGTTGTAGTGTGTGGTGTTGTGGCGTGTGGTGTTGTGGCGTGTGGTGTTGTAGCGTGTGGTGTTGTAGCGTGTGGTGTTGTGGCGTGTGGTGTTGTGGTGTGTGGTGTTGTGTCGTGTAGTGTTGTGTCGTGTGGTGTTGTAGCGTGTGGTGTTGTAGCGTGTGGTGTTGTAGCGTGTGGTGTTGTGTCGTGTGGTGTTGTGTCGTGTGGTGTTGTAGCGTGTGGTGTTGTAGCGTGTGGTGTTGTAGCGCGTGGTGTTGTAGCGTGTGGTGTTGTAGTGTGTGGTGTTGTGGTGTGTGGTGTTGTGTCGTGTGGTGTTGTAGCGCGTGGTGTTGTAGCGTGTGGTGTTGTAGTGTGTGGTGTTGTAGCATGTTGTGTTGTGTCTTATGGTGTTGTAGCGTGTGGTGTTGTAGCGTGTGATGTTTAGCGTGTGGTGTTGTGTCGTGAGGTGTTGTAGGGTGTGGTGCTGTAGCATGTGGTGTCGTAGCATGTGGTGTTGTAGTGTGTGGTGTTGTGGCGTGTGGTGTTGTGGCGTGTGGTGTTGTAGCGTGTGGTGTTGTAGCGTGTGGTGTTGTGGCGTGTGGTGTTGTGGTGTGTGGTGTTGTGTCGTGTAGTGTTGTAGGGTGTAATGTTGTGGCGTGTGGTGTTGTAGCGTGTGATGTTGTGGATGTTGTGGCGTGTGGTGTTGTAGCTTGTGGGGTTGTGTCGTGTGGTGTTGTGTCGTGTAGTGTTGTAGGGTGTAGTGTTGTGGCATGTGGTGTTGTAGCGTGTGATGTTGTGGATGTTGTGGCGTGTGGTGTTGTAGCTTGTGGGGTTGTGTCGTGTGGTGTTGTGGCGTGTGGTGTTGTAGCGTGTGGTGTTGTGGTGTTGTGTCATGTTGTGTTCTGGCGTGTTGTGTTGTTGCGTGTGGTGTTGTGGCGTGTGGTGTTGTGGCGTGTGGTGTTGTGGCGTGTAGTGTTGTGGCGTGTGGCCCATGCCACTGTAGCTGTCTTGTTGTGTTATATCTAGGGCAGGTTGTTGGGGTTCAGCCAAGTTGGTGATTGTGTTTCTTACGTATTCATTGGTCTTGTGTTTTCTATATGATATTTTCAAGATTCCTCGTAAGCATTTCATCTCAAAAGCTTGCAGCCTCCTCTCAGTTTCTGCGTGTCGCAAGAGCCTATGATGGTAGAGACGGCGTTGCCTGGCAGACATATCTGGCTTGAGTCGCACCACCCGCATCCTGCCTCCTTGATGCACGAGAAACAATTCCCGAATCGTCTGCAGTAGGTGATCGAACATGCACGACCGTACCAACCAGACGAACACGCACACTGATTGCCTCCCACACAGCCCCGTGACTGGAACACTGATTAATGTCACCGCAGTGGAAACGAGAACAGTCCTACCCTCTCCAACCCCTGCATACCACAAAGACGTAAACGAATAATATTATACGTGTTACTGCACATCTTTATCAAACATATGTTAACATATATCTTTTGTCCGCACAATTCGGTTCGAAATGGCTTAGGCTGGATTAATTAATCGCGGAATACATCGGATTACTGAAGAATGTACTTAAAAGATTTCTTTATAATAACTTCGCTATTACAATACACACGTTCTTTCACCAAAAAAGTATTTTGTTTCGTAAGGACGGTTTACTGAGAATCACAATCTAATCGTGCGATATAGGGGGAGTTGCGGCATAATGGATGCTTGGGCGGTATGGGATGTCCATTTTTCTCATTAGCAGGTGCGCCAATATTTAATACTACTAACTATATATCAGCGGTTCTTAACTTGTGTGTCGCGACACAAGATTGGATTGCCAAACCATTTTGAAGGGGTCGCCGGCAATCTCCTCTGTCTCTCCAAATTGTGCTTTATTGTACCAGATTCATGCGAGACAAAGATACCTACAAATGCCAGATTTTGCATGAATGCGAAATGTCGTGTCACAGTCTAATATCATCATACCACATTTCAAATTCAATCGACATTTGGGGTACAGTATTTAGTATTCGTCTCGCATGCGTTCGGTATGACCGAGTCACGCAGTTTGATACCGCCGAAAATGTGATATGCCTTTTTGTATTCTCCCCATATAGAAGTCTTCAAAGTAGGTATTTTTACAAACAAATATCGCTTTAAAAGGCATATCTAGGCACCTTGTACGGCATTTCTGTCTCCTTATCACCAATATGAACTAAGTTAGGGTGAAGTCCTCCTCCAAACTTGTCAAATTCGCACGATCTGTCCGAATCCGTTTGACGTGTTTGCTTTCGATTTGCAACGAGAGCCTTTTTTCTATGTCGATAAAATAATGAACAGCGCTGATTTTGAAATTCCTCCGTGTTCAGCAGCAAGTTTAATTAGTGTATGTTCATTTATTTAACAGTTAGAAAGCAAGGGTCACCAACCATGTCATGCGACCAACATTTGGTTCGCACCCCAAAAAAGGTTAAGAACCGCTGCGTTATATAAACGTTTCACCAAAACATACACACTGTAACAAGTGACGTTCCTGCTAGAAGAATCGTTCTCCAGAAACAGTATGTATGTGCTTTTCTGGATTTATGATCCAACTTGCTCAAATACTTTGTAGAGAGTTCCTGGTGTGGGTGTCAACCTTTAGGAAAGCAGTGTCTACGAAAGGAAAGTATTCCATCACAGTTCGTTATGGAAACAATACTTTCTTATTAGTGGTGAGTAATAATGAGACTAACGAGATTACACGTACATGCTAATGGGCTGATTTAGGCCATTGGCCTTTGTTGGTGCCCAACTTACACTAACAATTAATTAGCATGAAGCTAAAACGGAACAAAACGGGATCGCAAATGTAGCAAGCCTTATAATCAGGCAAGTATGCAAATGTAATATTGCCATTTTTAAAGTTTATCATCATTTCATCGCAATATTTACGTTTTGCCCTTTCATCTGTATGCGTATACAGTATTTAATTGACTAAATATTCTTACCTAATCCGTCATGCCCCGATTTGTAATATGGTTTAATTATTTAATAACCATACGCGTGACGTATCCGTTACACCAATGACGCTATCTGGCTATTAGTTTTCTATCAATAAACGGTAACAAACCTGGAGCAGACGCATGTGGTGCTAACGCATGAACCTCTATTGAAACACGAATTCATGCAACGGACCGTCGACGTGCGTTTGCAGATAAACGTGTGCAGTTCGTTGCAGTTTGACTCCCCTACGTTGGTGACATGTCTGTCTTTGACGTTCGCCGGATATACGGAGCACGAACGGCCGCTGTCCACACCGTTACTGAGCCATATCACAGCGCGCTTCTCTGAGCCGTCCAGGTCTTGGTAGGAAATGAATTTGTCAATTGTCGGCTGTAGATCAGCTAGTAGGTGAAAGTTGGGGAGAACCGCTCCCTCTGTCTGACAGAATGACACCGCCTCGTCATAGGTCCTAGCACCAACACCGTAGAAGATGCAGGTGGACAGTTGGTATGTCCAGCCCAGTGGACAAACACCTACAAGGTGCGAATGACGTCATAAAAATTAAAGATTTGTTCTGGAATACGTTAAGATTAAACTATAAAGAAAAATGTTCAATGCGCGTCTTGACTAATAAATTATGTATACATATATATATATATATATATATATATATATACATATATATATACATATAATTATATTATATACACATCCATTTGTATTTTATGTATATATATATATATATATACATATAATTATATTATAGACACATCCATTTGTATTTTTAAAGTTTAATTCTTTTCTTATGATTCCAAATACGTTTTATAATGTGTGTACGAACCTGTGAAGGGGTTGGTGCAGGAAATGTAACTACTAGTAATGATGAATAATAAGAATAATAACTATATATTTCGTACACTCTGATAGCGCTACAAATGTATGACAACACTCATGTCACATACAAAATGTTAATACCCTTTAAACTTCAAGATATTTCACGCTCGCGGTAGACAACTCGAGCGCTTACTTGAAAAGTGTAAGCCACTCGGAGGGACGGTCTGGAAAGGAGATGAAACGACATCGGGAAGACTTTCAACCGTGCGGCCGTCTCTGAACCTGCTGTTGTGGAAATGAAGTAGACCGGAACCTCACCAGTTATTACCGCAGTCAATACACGTGTCTGTCGACATTTGCTGAGTTGACAGTTCGTACGTGTTCGAAGGGTTTTCCAGTAAGTTCCACCTGAATTTGATATCGCAAGCATTCATCAACACGGTGTATTTAGCTGCATTTATGAGGGCGGAGTTGGACCAGAATATATTCCCCTCTGCCCGCATCGGTTACGTCCTGTCTCGCTGCTGACTTCCAGGGCGTACTTCCCGCTGTTGTTATATAACAAGTTGTCCCTCATTGTGATACTCACATTGACAAGTTGACGACACTGCGATTCGTTGGCGGAGTTGTGGCGCACGTCGTTTTTGGTCATGCTGAGGGTCGCGTTGTTCTCGTCAGTGTTAGTAACAAAGAAGACACTACCACCAGAGCAGGAGACGACTGAATTATGGGCCACCGTCGCCATTGAAACCCGCTAGGTCGTCTCCGAATCAAATTTCACGGATACAACATGTGAGTCCGTTACGCCGCTGAAGAAACAATTGCGGATCAGCACATGGTCGTTCATGAGCCTCAGATCGAGGGCTGGACTCGACGTTGTGGCGTAGCCCGTGTTGTTGACCAACATCCGCTCCAGCCGGATGACGTCATGTTTGTCCCGGCCTGTGATCCAGACACGCACGGCCTATCCTGGCACGTTCTCGATTCGGACGTCTCTCGGAGTGATGAAACCCGCCCGCTTCTCTGTTAGACAAACCAAATATCGTTCTTTAAAGGGGGGGCTAGAACTGATGTTGGTATCAGTAGAAACACACGTTCATACATGCGCATATATACAATCACGCACAGGTGTAATAGGTCAAATAAGCGGAACACAAATATCAGGAGTTTGGACGTCTAGGTAAAGTTGTACACGTTAACCCTTCTACGTCCACTAGACTGACGTACTGACATGGTTTTCAGCACTAATCGTAATATTCATGAACAAGTTGGAAGACATTAAATAACATTTTCTTAGTACATGAAACGTCAATTGTGAGTCGACAATTTCTAGTTGCGTTCTAAGAACATTGTGTTATTTAATCGTAATATAGTTTGATAATATACACTATAATTCAATAGACTTTATTGAACAATTTTATATATATGAAAACGTAATGTTGACAGTAGTTTAACAATATCGCAACATACTTCACTTATCAGATATTGCCATGTGTGCGCACGTTGAAGTTCACGTATAGTTTTTAATGCAACGCGATATTTGATAGACGTGTTAAAGCAACATATTTCTGGTTATGTTTAATATACGTACTAATATTTATTTTAATGATGTATCCATCAGCAGAAACATTGCTTGGTATTGGCTGTAGGAAGCTGTATGTACTCACCGATCGCACAGGGATGGAATCTGATGTTATCCAGCCCGACGGAATTCTTGCACCATGCCCCGACACGAACTTGAAATAGAACTGTGAATCTGTCGATGTCTGTCGGTGTCAGATCAACGTCTTCGGAAACCCATTGGTCAAGCTTGTTATTTAGAGTGGACGCCCAGATCTCTCGAAGGCCACTGCTTGTCTTCATGTACAAGATTAGTTTTTCCCCTGGGGACGTAATTAGACATATCCATAAATGTCTTCAGTATATTAACTGTGGTGTGTGTGTGTATGTGTGTGTGTGTGTGTGTGCGTGCGTGCGTGTGTGTGCATGTGTGTGCGTGCGTGTATGTATGTGTGTGCGTGTGTGTGCGTGTGTGTGCGTGTGTGTGCGCGGTGTGAGTGTGTTCGTGCGTGTGTGCGCGCGTGTGTGTATGTGTAGAATAGTTGGCGTACCTTTCGCAAACACACGATTCAATACTAAAGTAACAACACCGACAATTGCGTCACATTCACACTCTTCTGACAGAAAGAACGTGTGTGTAATGAACAGCCAAATATTCCAATGTTATGATGAAATATTTCATTACGTAATTAACAGTGTGTATTCAACATATACCCTTTACTGCAAACTGTTCTAGGGTACGAACAAATATTGCCAACATTCACAAACATTTTAATATAAAAACGAATTGTATTGACGAAGATGTCTTACGCCTTATGGATTGAGGAGTTCCGTTATGTTATATAGTTTAGTTTACTTTGATTTTGTAGACAAATACGTTTTCTATTTTACACATTGTCGGCAATTAAGAAAATTTCTCAGCAGTAACAATTCTCTCCTTTGTATATCATATCGCACAATGTGGGCGATAAAGTCGACTATTGTGCAAGGTTTAAATGAGAGATATGAACATTTTTAACGCACGGAAATGACTATTCACCATTACTAATCGACCAAGCAGCTGTTCTGGACAAGTAGCACTCACCGCGGTATATATGCACCATTCTGTAGTGATCGAACGAAATGCGGCAAATGTTGTCTCCTCTGCGGAAAGTGACGCTCTCAACAACGGCCGTGTTGGACGGATTTTCGTATTGCTCGTAACGTCCGTAGTAGTTGTAGGGTCTGTGACAATATTCCTTCATTGTTGTTGTTGCCATAATAATGTAATGGCCACCTGGGTAAATATATGAAAATATAAGAGCAGAAAGGTCGTTACACTGTCAGCAAGAACACAATCAAGACGACACAGGTTAACAAGTCAAGTACAGATAAAACGGTCATTGTTATATAATAATAATAATACATTATTATTATTATACATTATTAGTGTCATTATTAGCATTATTATTATTAAATTATTAATAATATTATTATTAATATATTATTATTAGTAGTAGTAGTATTTTATTATTATTATTTTTATTATTGAAAACCAGTGTGTTCACTTACTTGTTGCACCAGTAAATGTGGCATCGCTGTAGAGATTTTCGAATACGTCAGGGCTGTTGGAACTGCCGTTGTACATGAGCCACGGGTGTAGTTCCGTGCCCGTGAGATCTCCGTAGTTGTGGCAGCCGCACCAGCCGGCCTCAAACGAACAGTCGTATACTGCAATACACACTTTGGATTATATTATGACGTATGCAGTGTTACTACCTGCATTGCTACAGAGACAGTCCACCGACCAACATCAGTCTTGTGTGTTCTTAGCAATGTTTGGAGAGATACTTACAAACAGTAGATACGCGTGTTGTTGTTGAATATATTTTTTCGCGGCGACGTTCAATATTTTCGAAGTTGGACGCTCACAAAACCTCAAATTCCCATATGCATTTCTTTAGGGGGCGGGCTAATCCTATCTCCAACCCCAAAGATTCCTGTTCCTATGTGTAATATTGCTGGATCTGCGGGAAGCATTCGATCGTGTGAATTACACTGCCCTTCTCGATAAATCGGCCATATATACGGATATTCACAACAGTATCTTCGTATCTGTTACAGCGCCAACAGTTTATCAAGTTTAAGAGCGAACTGTCTGAACACCTTGAAATCGAAAGGGAAGTTCCATGAAGCGACAATGTGGGATCATTCGTTCTTATTTTTGCTAGCATAATTGCCCGTCACCTGGTCTTGGTAGTTGACAGTCATTATAGTAATATCTTCTAAATGTTATAAAACACACTGCATCGTTAAATCAACACCATAATGCGTTCGCAGATACTCGTTGTTTGTTCAAAGGTCGGAGAGAATGTGAAGTTCACTTCCGTAGATAGGTTCTTATCGTGACAGTATAGAATTGGCAAATGATTTCGTATTGCTATGCTACTGACATGAGGGTAGACATAAGCATAATGTGTCAGCGTCTACTTCGTGTGGCCAAGTTCATGACGCAGGGGCCGCTTTCCAGAAGTATTTGCCAAGCACACGTAGTTCCTGTGACGGTTAAGTAACGTTTTGCCTATTACGCGCACATTACGTTTTACGTTCCGAACAACTTATTTACTCCATAAAAGGTGAAAATCTTGTCATATATATGGGGTATTTTGAAAAGATGTAGGTCTTACGTCCTATTGGTGGGGTCGTTGAGTAATGCGAGAAAGTTTGGCGTTCGAGGTTCAAGTTAACTAAAAGAAAACGTTAACCTACCCGCATAAGTAGATACGTTTCGTCGAATATAATTAGATAATCAATGACATCTCATGAGCACTTGAACGGTGATCAATTTGAACATGTATTATAACAAATATATTCGCAGTGCCACGATAAAAACTATCCGATCTATTGAACAGAGCCTGAACAACTATCGTTCTGAAATCTCCAAATGGTGTGATTAATACAGGATGGTTCTTAGTATTGAAAACATGCAGATCATGATCACCACGATCCGACAAAACAAATTATAAACACAAATGATACCGAGATCAATATGAAGCGAGACAAGATTCAAGCGTATTGATGTACATAGATAGAATGTTCAGCAGCGAGAAAAACACAACAACTCAGACAGTGTGAAAGGTAAACCAATGGCGATGGAATGTCCAAGTGATTATTGCGATGAACGTTTGAGTGAGAACTGATCTTTCTGATGGACGCTGGTGACAGAAGCGTAGTGGACTAAGTTCTCCCTTTGACGGACCACCACTGTCATCTGTCTACCCCACAATTGCACTGTCGTCTGGTTCCCGGCGTGCAACAGAAGACAGGCTAAATAACGATTTTTCTTAATACACAACTAGGAATTCGAAACTCACGTCGACGTTTCGACCGTCTTCGGAGGCATTCATCAGGAACTGTTCATCCTCTGTTCACCAAATGGCCTCCTTATCCCAATACACACACCTGCCTGTGTCTCTGTCCACCACTCTGGTATCTTCACAGTCTATCACACAGTTGTTTCTGCCGCATGGTCAGTTATCGCTGACGAGGGTGATACCGACTGTGTCACGTGTGGTACAGCCTGCTCGCCATACCGTGTGGTGAGCAGGGGAAGAACATTTTCCTGATAAAGGCCGCCGAAGGCGGTCGAAACGTCGATGTGTGTTTCTAATACCAAGTTTTGTATTAAGCAAAGTCGTTATTAAATTGTTATTCCAAATTCACGAACATTTTCACGAAGAATTCCGGTCCTCATTTAATAACATTTATTTATTTACTGTTTGTTTAATACCAGAACAAATATGCCGAAGGCCTACTGTATGCCATGTCGAAGGCATACTGTCTGCCATTTTGAAGACATACTGTCTGCCAGGTTGAAGGCATATTGTCTGCCATGTTGCATTTAATAAGCCCGAAACAATGTTCACATGTCGAAAGTTGCGCCGGCGTAATGTTCAAATTGTGAACAGATCAATAATTTTTTTAACAACCGTTATTGGCACTTATTGCATACACTCATTCAATTGATAAAGATCCACTGTTTGTACTTATTGCTTATTGGTACTCATTACTTTGAAGTTGACTCATTCCCACGCTCCTGACAAAATTCGGACTCTGTTAAACTAATTGAGGGAACGTTTCGCTATTAATTACGTAACGGGACAGACAACCGCCTTTAACGTAGCGCACGTACAGAGGATAGGCCCACAGTTGAATACATTAATGTACACGAGACTCCTGAAAAAGTACCGCACAGCGATCAAACACGAATGTTTCTGAATAGCATAGATTCATAGACAATATGCAATATTTACATTATATTTACTCTAGTTTTTAATGCATACGTTGATACCCATGAAAAACCAAACGATGGCTTTGGGTTCTTTTGCATACCATCAAATATTAACAACACCAACCTTATCCTTTCGTTAACCTACCTGGGCATCGCGATCGTTTCTGGAAGTCGTGAATCGGCTGATCATTCTGTTTTTATACGCCTAGGATCCTTCGTAAAACTCGGCCAGCACACTGTAGCCGGTTGTTGCTTCAGCTTTTATTGTTACTATGATCGTAAACCCATATTCTGTTTCGAATCGTCGAATGCAATTTGTCCAGTTGGTGGCGCGGGTGGGGAAGAATGTGTATTCCTCACCGTGTTTGATGAACATCACGTAATACACTGTGTGTATGTATGTGCGTGCGTGCGTGCGTGTGTGTGTGTGAGTGTGTATGATTGCATGTGTGCGTGTGCGTGCACGCGTTCACGTTATATGGGTGCGTGTGCAGGTATAGCATATGTGTATATGCATGTAATTCCCAATAAATTACACGAAACATCTTAAACATTATTAAATTTGAGTGTTGTTTATAATGCAAATTGATTTAAGTTATCGTTCACTTTGAGTTATATCATAGTATGGTGTACTTCTTTAGTATTCCAATTAATGTTACCTTTCTGACGGTCACGTTGCGCATATATATGTCTTTCGTGCTCGCAATTCCTCGCCCGACAAACACAAATCCGAACTTTGTGTCTTCCAGTGTAATAGTGGCAACACGAGGGGGCGTCCCGGACACTTAGATAGATTGGACATTACGACGTTTTCCAGTACGGAGAAACTTTCATCTTCCATAGCGCTGATGTAAATACCAGTTATCATGCCATCCGTAGAACACACTATTCCCACTGGGTTGTACTGAGGGCAAGACTAAATAAATAACTTTCGACATTGGGCGATGTCTTGTTCGGAGCCGTCACAAGTTACCGTTTAAGTCAGGGGGTGCCACCGTAACCGAAATACGAGTTCCAACTGGATGCTGAAAGCAATCTTGGTATTACACACTATAGCTTACACATGCCTGAGGAGCAACACACCAATGACAGCAGTTATCACAATTCCAGTATTCTGCTTAGATTAAACTCGTTCCCGGTGAACATTTAATTTCTGACCACTCATTAACTCACTGTTTGTCCAAGAGGTAGAAAAAGCTTGCGGCGAACGCGCACGTAAGTAATTCGAAGTAACTAGCTTTTTAATATCTTGTCAAATGGTAGATCACCACCCGATGGCTCAAGGAAATGAATGATCACAGAAAGAGACGCTTGGACCTCGAGCAGGAGATACACTTGCGTTGCCTCTACACATGCACACCCACCCACACACACGCACAGAAACACACACTCACACACACACACACACACACACACACACACACACACACACACTCACACACACACACACACAATTGGCCTGTTTCCAATATGTATGTTTTCCACATCCACAGGGCGACTGGATCCAGTTTGGACACCGTTGTTCATTGGAGGCAAGGGTTGTGACGTCTGTGACGGGCGATTCTTCTCTGGTTTCATGGATTCGGTAAGAGTTTTGGTGTATTCAGAGTAATGTTGACACATCGGTGAAAGCAGCAGCAGTCACTGAATTCACAACTACTACCAATGATAGCATTACTGCTGTTACCCTAAGAATAGAACACATGACAACGCGGTGTGATATATAAGTGATAGCATAATGCCAAGTTAGCAGTGCATCATTATTCCCGCATCGCGAATTCACATATCACTTTGCATTCGTGTTCTTTCAGGTAAGCATCACGGGGTCTGCCCTCACCGTGAGAGAAGTTCGCGCTCTCTACCAAAGCCGCGGCCAATGCATCATCGAGTAGAGTCCACGACTGACATGAGTGTGATACCAGCCGATTTACAATGAACTGTAATTTGGTATTTAAACAAAAATAAATCAATAAACTAATTATATGGCTGTTATCTTGTTTTTAATCATTTATGTCGCATGACGATCAATAAACGGCACACACATCACGCGAACGCACGAACACACACACATGTACGCACGGACGTACGTACGCACCTGCATGGATACGTATATTCATGCATACATGCATCCACACTTATATTTACACAAATAAACAGCGTACACACATCTTTATACTACACACATACATACATACATACATACATACATACATACATACATACGTACATACACACACACATACAGACATACATACGTACATATGTACATACACACGTACATACACACGTACACACGTACACACGTACGTACGTACGTACGTACATACATACATACGTACGTACGTACGTACATACATACGTACATACATACATACATACATACATACATACATACATACATACATACATACATACATACGTACATACACACATTCATATACACACACAAATACACGCATGTACATGCATGCATACACATACTTACACATATACCTATAAACATACGACTACGAACTCTATACAGCCTATATATATATATATATATACATACATACATGCATACATGCACATACGGCGACCACGCACGTTACAATTTCTTTAGCGTGTTGGCGTCTTATCTTTCCGTCGCCATCCTGTGTTGCAAATCAGTTTTCCGCGAAGCATAGTGTGTCCGTTAGCTGCGTCATCTGCACCGATCTAGGTATGCCGTTCTCGTAGGAAAAGCTAGTTCAGTTTTATCGACGGTCAACTTGCTTCCACGCATGGAACACGTTTGATGAACTTAATAAATAGTATTTTCGAGTATTACTACCTTTTATTAGAATATTTATGTAGTAGGCTAGTTAACCAATATTATCCAACGCGGACTCGGCAGTCTTCGACTTCGCGAAGTCACTAAACGTTGGTTCAGCAGATCGGCAAAATATTGTCAGCATCGGATGAATTTTCAGCTCTCCTGTGAACTTGTGGTGGTGGTTGGTGAACGGAATGTTAATAAACATCTCAATAAGAGTCGTGTCTTCATCACATTTATTTTACCACAAATCGTGAGTTTAGGGATACTGACCTTTTGCGAATATGGAAAACGGACGGAATTAGCATCTGTCGGCCGAACATTGCCTGATTGCAGAACCTACAGAATCGGTTTTGAAACATGCTTTAACTTAATAAACATAAATTACAATTAATATACGGAACAATAAGACGAAATAACGGATGCATGACAGGATCTAAATAACTCAAATCCAAATTAATTTAAGCAAGACGCGCAGCCAGAATGATAGTCTGGCTCTGAATGGCCCTTCTGAATGTTTTCCGCTAGATGGCAACACTGGTATATTCACGAATTTGCTGAGTACTTTTAAGATATATTTCGCTACATTTCGTTGTTCTAGTTTCGTTAAAAGTGTGCATCGGTTGACACGATCAAACGCCTTTGATGCATCTAAAAACCGACGTGCATAGCTGTACCATGTTCAGTGTAGAACCTTAATAATTCCTTAAATGCAAACACGCATAACTCCATTCCTTGTATGGGCTTAAAGCCAAATTGATTAGGAGTGGTTTCCAAGTACATTTCCATTCTGTTAAAAAGAACAGTGTCTATTACCTTCGAAAATATGTTCGATAGACATATTGGCCTATAATTCCCTTTGTCGTTTACTCGTCTATTCTTGTCTTTAATAATTTGTGCAATAACAGACTGTGAAATTTCTTTTGGTAAGTAACCATGCAGTTAAATATGTCCTTGTTTGGTATTTATATCATGTTTAATCACACTTAGCCTTTTGCTTCTGCCAGAGCATAAGTAAAGAACGTCAATTCGAAATCTTTGACAGCCATGAGAGCTGCCACCTGGTGAATATGCATGTGATTAAAAGGCATTAAACTACAAAAACTTTTAATGTCGGCTTATTTTTGTGTGACATGTTTCAATATAAGTTTAATGTTGAATAGTTGTTATAGTATAGTATTATCTGATAAAAGTGTATATCCTTATTTAATTTGTTATTTTATAGTTGGCCTGAGAGCCAATCATCGTCTCTATCCGAATCTGGAGTAAAGCTCCATACCGATAACATTGACTGGAGCTGAATATTCCAGGCCGTAGTGATGGGCCAAGCGAATGCTGCCACCTCACGGCGCCTGGATAATCGAGGCTAGCAGCCGCCGGGGCGCTTCTTTGCGATTCATTTATGAAAAACTAACAGGCGTTTTTAAGCCACGGCCAGCGCGCTCGTGATTGGCCGCTAGATCTATTGCGCCTAAATCCTTGGAAACCAAGCTCAGAGGCGCATCAAAACAAAAGGATTGGTCAATCTCAAAATCCATAAGCAGTATTCCAGTTGTCAACAGATGGGTCAAGGTGCTATAGGGAGCTACGGTAGATAAGGAAGGTTGTAAAGGTAAGTTTTTAAATGACGACGGAATTTTGTAATTTTGTTAATTTTACGAACAGGTAGGCAGGGCCCTAAGTATACGTACGTTCGTCCAGATTATATTATTTAGCGTTAAATTTAGACTGATACTAATTAGGACTGTCGCGAAATCCATTAATTGTAAATGTTGTCATAGTGTTATCTTAACACATTGTAAACATTAAGCAAATAGGTGCAATGTGGAACAGCAATTACCTTTGCAATTTTATATAACAAAATTCTAGTACATGCGCAAATCGCGGACTTCAAGCTTTATTATGTATATTTGCGATGGGATGAGTGTAAAATTATTATATTGTTCATTTGGAAGAAGGGTATATGTGGAAATATTTATAAATGCTAGCCAACTAATGTGTTGTAAGCTGTATTCAGCACAAATAATCTACAAACTGCCAAAACACATATTTGGTGCTAAAATAATTGAGATTTGTTTAAAGTTAGTTTAAAATATTTTAGCAAAAAATAATAAATGTGTTCTTGTAGATGTATAACATAATGTATACTGAATATAATCAACAAATCAACAGGACCCGACCATGTGCCAGTGTAGCATTTCTGCTATTTCTGGATGTTTAAATCTACTTTCCTGAGGTTTAATTTTATAAATGAGGAAGGTCAAGCCAGTAGATAGACATATTGTTAACCAACCGCCTTACTTACGTAATTACAGCAACTCGGTTGCAGATGCGCTCAGTGGGGCGTGGTATTCTGTTGCTAGCGTTTCTAGGCCAGCAGGTGGTTTCACTGTAATCTTAGAGGGTGTTCCACAATGCCTAGTTTGAATTGTAAGTAAGTAAGTAGTAAGTAAATGTTTATTTTTCCAACAAAAGATACATACAGTGTATATGGTATATCAGAATGAGTATTTCAGAAAAAAGGGGTATACTGAAGAAACTCTTGTATTTGTATACCCCTAAGAATTATTTACATACAACAGATGGAATATGGCAGATATTACATAATAGTACAATGTTGGTTATTATTGGCTATTAAAATATAAATGCACAAAAATAACACATTGATAGTAGTACTTATTTGACAATTAATAATTTATATTTTTAGTTGCGATATGCTCACTTATTGATAATAGTGTAGTGCAAATTAGAATTAAATATACAGTTTTTGACCAATGACCTGTTTTTAGTTATATTTCTCGATCATGTTCCTTTTTAATTTACAAACAAATGCATGAAATGTTGACACCATTGTAGTACTGGGAGGTAATGAATTCCAGCGTTTTACACCATAGATTGCTAAACACTTTAGTTTAACGTTAGTTCGAACACATTGTCGGACATATTGATATTGAACTCGGGAAGAGTGTGAAGAAGTTTGTTTAGTAAACAAACACTGCACATTGACAGGTACTAGTAAATTGTTATACACTTTATACATAATTGACAAGATCTTAAAATCTATTAAGTCTTGAAATCTTAGTACTCTACATCTATTAAATAACGTATTGGTATGATGAAGCCTATCAACTCCATATATCAGTCTAATCACCCTCTTTTGTAAGATTGTAATGCAATGTACATTGGTGATATATGTAGTTCCCCAAACTTCACAACAGTAACTCATTATTGGTAAGAAGAGTGAATAATATAAAGTAAGTAAACTTTTGTTTCCTAGGATATGACTTGCTCTATACATTACTCCAACTATTCTAGATAGCTTAGTCTTCACACTGTTTATATGATATTTCCAGGTAAGTTTTTCATCAATGTTTACTCCAAGGAATTTTGTCATGTTAACTCTATTAATTCTGTGATTGCAAAATTTTATATCTAAGTCAATATTTATCTTACGGTTACCAAAGATAATGTAGTTGGTTTTTGATATATTCAGAGACAATTTGTTAACAGTGAACCATGTATATAGTTTATCTAGTTCACAATTAACAACATGTTTTAGTCTATGTACATCCGTGTCAGAATATAATATTTTGGTATCATCTGCAAACAGCACAAATTTAAGAAGTTCTGATACATTACATATGTCATTAATATATAAAATGAACAGTCTTGGGCCTAGCACAGACCCCTGTGGTACTCCACATGACACATTTAGGAGATTAGATGAACATTCATCTATTTTGACAAATTGACTCCTGTTGCATAGATAACTTTCTACCCATTTCTCAGCCACGAACACCATAGAAATTTAGTTTTTTTATTAGTATAGAATGATTTACAGTGTCAAATGCTTTCTTTAAGTCAACAAAAACGCCAAGTGTGTATTTTTTTTTATCTAATGATGTACTAATTTCTTTGACCAGGTCAATCAATGCATGTGAGGTAGACATTGAGGATCGGAAGCCGTATTGACTGTTGGATAAGATATCATTTTTATCAATGAATTCTTCGAGTCTTTTATTATAGAGTTTTTTCAAGTATTTTGGAAAATTGACACAACAAGGATATTGGTCTGTAGTTGTTAAATTCTGTTTTTGAACCATTTTTAAATATAGGTATGATTTTGGCTACTTTCATTCTAGAAGGAAAAACTCCATTTTCAAACGACATGTTAAATATTGCTGTTAATGGCATAATAATTGATTGCATAACTTTCTTTATGATATTCATACTTATATCATTACTGTCTGTTGAGGTTTTGTTTTTACATGCACCGATGATCCTACTGACTTCTTCTTCACTTACTGGATTTAAGAACATGCTGTTTTTATTTTTGTTTTTAAAATAGTCATGAAATGAGGCACCGTTTACCGGTGGATCTATTTTAGCAGCTAGTTCTTTGCCAATGTTTGAAAAGAAGATGTTAAATCCATCTGCTATGTCTTTCTTGTTGGTAATTTTTCTACCCTCCATTACAAAATATTCAGGATAAGAAGATTAATTTTGCTGTTTATTAATAAGCGTATTTAAGATGTTCCAAGTTTCTTTACTGTTTTGTTTTTGGTCATCCAATAGTTTTCTATAGTATTCTTTTTCTGCATTTCTTAGTATTGTAGTTAGTTTATTTTTATAATTTTTGTAACAATGTTCCGTTTCTTGTGATCTATTTTTTAGAAATGTTCTAAACAAGTGGTTTTTCTTGTGACAAGCATTTTTCAATCCAGTTGTGAACCATGGCTTATCACTGATTACATGTTGTTTGGTTATTTTTCTGACTGGGCAATGTTTATCATATTTTTCCATAAATGTATCAATAAATATGCCATAGGCTACTTCAACATCTTTTGTGCTAAATACATTTTCCCATGTTTCACTTCTTAAATCTGCTATAAAAGAATTTGTGTTTTCATTTTTATGATTTCGTACTTTTTTGTGCATTTCTGTTTTCCTTTTAGTTATTTCATATTCACATAGTGTAAATATTGGAAAATGGTCAGTTATGTCGCTGATTAAAATACCATTTGTAGTTCGCTTGTTTATGGCATTTGTAAAAATGTTGTCAATCAGAGTGGTTGAATCTCGAGTAATTCTTGTTGGCTTAGTGATAAGAGGATACAAGGCTAAGCTATACATGGTGTCAATAAAATGTTTTGTACCTAAATGGTTGTCATGTTTTAAGATGTCTACATTAAAATCTCCACATAGAAACAGTGTCTTGTTGGTGTGTGTGTTTCCAAAGATGTTTGTTATGTTTTCACAGAAGATGTCTATGTTAGATCCTGGTTTGCGGTAGATACAACCTACTGTTATATTTTGTTGGTTTTCTATTATCAATTCCACTGTGATACATTCAAGGATATCATTTATTGATAAAGATTTACTTTCAATTTGAGTGCAGTTAATACTGTTATGTACGTAAATAGCAACACCACCTCCTCTAACATTTTCTCTACAGACATTAAAAGATTTATACATAGGTAGGTTATGGTGTTGCATTGCTTTAGGATCAGTCCAAGTTTCCGAGATGGCAATTACATCAAATACTATATCAGAAGCATGACTGTAGCTCTCAATTTGTTTGAAATTTGCATTTAGACTTCTTGCATTGAAATGAATTAATTTAAACCGTTGTTTATCATTAATATTATTGGAGATACCTCTCCATCGTGGATTTGAATAATATTGACAAGGTGAATTATCATTACAAAAGTTATTATTGGGATCAACTATTGGACCAAGCTCATGTGCATTGTCTTCTTGGAGTTGAAATACATTTAGATTAACATCATATCCTAATAAATCAACATCATCTGTCAGGCTAAGATCATGTTGTAGACGTAGTGTATTCTTACCATTATTGGCATCATATACTGGATTTATATCCACATCATATGTTGGATTTATATCCCTGTTATTGTTGTCAGTCATTGTTTATAGTTTGTTGAAGTCAGCTTGTCCACGGATTTGAATTGGAGAGGATGTTTCTGTTTTCTTGACGTAGATGATGCTGTTGGTTGTCCATGTGCTGTGGATTTTCTTGTCTCTGCGGACTGTGCGGGCTTGATGGAAGAGTTCATTGTTCAGGCGTGAGAGATGGTCATTGAGATACACGTTCGTTCCTTTCAGTAACTTTCTGTTTTGCATGACTTCTGTTCGTTTCTCGGTGGTCAGGAACTGGACGATAATGGGGGTTGTTCCGTCTCGGCGTTGGGGCAGGTCGTGTATCGCTGTGATTTCCATCTCCGGAATGTCGACGTGTAAGTTGTCATGAGCGAACGTAATGAACTTCTGTTTCATTGTTGCAGTCTCTCCGGTCGATTGTTCAGCTGGGGTGGTCGTTCTGGTGTTTGGTCGAGATGCGGCAGTGTGGGCGAAAGAGTGGAGATTTAGGCCGGTCACTATGACGTTCTTTTTTTTCGAGTGCTGCTCGAGGTTGTTCACGGCCGTTTCTAGGGTTTCAACACGAGTGCTCAGTTGACTTATCTGTTCATCTTTTGCTTTCAGCATCTGCATGAGGTCGGCCAGTTGTCTTTCATATTTTGCTGTGGTCGTTTTCATATCGTCAAAGTTTTTACATAAGTGGTTAAGTGATTGTTTAATCTCGGAAATATCAGAGTCGATGTGTTTCGGCGCCATCTTGATCAAGATTGCTGTGAGATGCACGAGGCGTTCATATCGTGCAAGTGAATGCGCGAGTCGTGGGACTCGACTGCAATGCCCCTGCGCATGGTAACAGTCAACGAATCGATGGAATTGCTGCCATCGCCTACACGGGACACAAACAGCCCTCGTGAGCTCTCATCTTCTAACATATCTTCGATGAATACATTGCTAATTACGTGATTTTCTAGAAAGTCAACGTGTATCGCAGCATGGCTGATGGCATAACTTGGCAGGTGATTAGTTTTGGTTGAGCCGGGTGTTTCGAATGACGCTGGGATGCGCATCGATCTCTAGATGGTTCCCAGTCCAGAAGTTGCGTCGACATGTGATCTCAAGAATAGAGTAGCCACTGCAGTTAGTGAAACTGTCAGCAGGAAATTCGCAATCACTAAAGCGACCGGAATGACATTAAAACGTCAGCAAAGATTCAAACGAGAGGCTCTCATTGCGGGTGTCTTTATACTTAGTATGACCCTTAAAGCCCGCTACACGGCACAGGAAGTTCAGCGTGGCGCTGTGTTTATCGAACGAGTTGTAGCACACAGATCGCCAGGCGTTGTTGAAGTAGATTTGTACCACGACGGGAACTGTTTGACGTTCTTCGTATTCGCTCAGTAATCTCACGCGCGGGTGACGAGTCTGCCGTTTTGTCGTCATAACTACTTCTTTTGAAGACGACCCGTGAACTAGAAGTGTGCCCATCACGAGAATACCTCGACCTGGCTCGAAGTCCAGTGTTACTCCTTCGCCTTCCATAAGACTTCCAGTTGGGTGAACGATGATGTCCTTTGTAACGTGATCGGGCGTGTCAGTATTGTTCAATTCGATATTGTCTCTGATAACCCCTTCGGTGTTGTGGTCTTGTATGACATTTGGGTATTGTCGTGATGTGTAGATTCGGTCGTTTCTCAGAAATAGATATGGGTGACATCGAACTTTAGCCAGAACGCCCTGTTGATGGTAGCCATATATGGAGTTCGCAATTTCATTAATATCGGCGCTGCCCCAGTAGTTATACAGCGCATCGATGGTATTGTCAATGTCCCGGACGGTTGTCGCCAGTTGAAACTGCATATCCGGGTTTACGAACTCGTTGTATCTCATAGTCACCAAGGCTCTGGTCCGTAGAATAACAGCCGCAGAAATGGTCGTCAGATCCAAGACGTATAGCAAAAGAGGACTGTCAATGGCGTTACCCTTGAACACGTTGCGTTTAAAATATATTTTTGTTCCCCCGTTTTGTACATCCAGGCAGGACATGTGATTATTGTTAAACTCATCATTCCGTAGTGTTACATTCCGTCCAGGATATATCATCACTCATAGTTCGGTATTATTGACAAACTTGCAGTTTTCAACTGTGATGTCGCTGTTGCTACTTGCCGCACTAATAGCCCTATTACTTGAATGAAAGCTACCGTTGAATATATCCACGTTACCTGTAGTACTTATCATGACTGATGTTTCGGCTTGATTGATGAACGTGCCATTTTTAATTGCAATGTTGCCGTTGCTAACAGCGCTAAAGCCCTCCTTATTTGAATGAAAATTTGTGGTGTCTATGACGGAAGGCAAACCGCATTTCTCATTTATATTCACCCCACATTCGTTATGATTACGGAACTCACTACCCCCGACGTTCAGTTGTCTTGCGTTGACACCAGCTAGGACGGGTGGTTTGCATACGTCTGTTTTAACGTAGGATAAACCATACGTATTATTCCCTTTTATAGTGACAGCGCTTATGTCCAGTAACCCGTCGGTGTTATCCGAGAAGATTCCGACTTCATGATTCGATGTACAAACCACGGATCTGACAGTGCTTTTTGAATTGCACTGCGCCAAGCGAAGACCGTGTGTGTTTTTCGACAGCTGAGAGTCACTGATTTCGGTCGGTATTCCAATCCCATTTATATAGAGTCCTTCCTGTCCGTTATCCGCCGCGACGATTCCTGTCATGCGCATACGCAATGATCCTGCAAAACGACGAATCCGTGTAATTAATTAATGTGTAATTATAGCTATTTTTGCAGCGTTAATTGATAATTAAGATTTTATGATAATGTTTTTAATCCATATCACGGTCAGTATGCCAAACATTGCTAATGGAAAAATTTCAGTGATTACACCAACTGAATACTAGTGCAAAATGGGGGAAGGCGTAAATACAACATGACGAATATCACTTTCATGTTAAACCGATCTTGTTTCTTCCTAATTTTACATGAGGTTATTTATAATAGAATAACCATGGTGTAGAGTCGGTCGGGGTCGCCAAACTGATTCCAGTAAAGCCGAAAGAGTTTTGACAATTTGGATTGTGCGCCCCCGAAATATAAAGTTAATTGATTCCAGTAAACCCGAAAGAGTGTTCACAATTTGGATGGTGCTCCCCCAAAATGTAAAGTTAATTGATTCTAGTAAACCCGAAAAGGTGTTCACAATTTGGATCGTGCGCCCCCAAAATGTAAAATTAATTGATTCCAGTAAACCCGAAAGAGTGTTCATAATTTGGATGATGCATCCCCAAAATGTAAAATTAATTGATTCCAGTAAACCCGAAAGAGTGTTCTCAATTTGGATGATGCGCCCCTAAAAATAAAGTTAATTGATTCCAATAAACCCGAAAGGGTGTTCACAATTTGTGTGGTGCGCCTCCAAAATGTAAAGTTAACTTCCTGTACAGCGTGATATTAGTCCTTCGGACTGCTCAATGCGGTTTACAGTTCACCATCGTCGTGTTCAATCTAACACCATCTCGGGTTCTCTGGGACGCGATGGAAGTATGTGAATGACCAGTTTTGTGAGAATAAATGCAACTTGGTTGAATCGTTCCAAGAAGTACCAAATATATCTTTAACTTAACCTTCGCAAAACCACCTGACCAGGGATCACGGCGAACAGTTCGAATTTGACATCGGCCCTGTCGGTGTAACCCTTGTTGTAATTTGACATCGGCCCTGTAGGTGTAACCATTGTTGTAATTTGACATCGGCGCTGTCGGTGTAACCCTTGTTGTAATTTGACATCGGCCCTGTAGGTGTAACCCTTGTTGTAATTTGACATCGGCGCTGTAGGTGTAACCCTTTTTGTAATTTGACATCGGCCCTGTAGGTGTAACCCTTGTTGTAATTTGACATCGGCCCTGTAGGTGTAACCCTTATCGTAATTTGCCATCGGCCCTCTATGTGTAACCCTTATTGTAATTTGACATCGGCCCTGTAGGTGTAACCCATGTTGTAATTTGACATCGGCCCTGTAGGTGTAACCCTTGTTGTAATTTGACTTCGGCCCTGTAGGTGTAACCCTTGTTGTAATTTGACATCGGCCCTGTAGGTGTAACTCTTTTAATTTGACATCGGCCCTGTAGGTGTAACCCTTGTAATTTGACATCGGCCCTGTAGGTGTAACCCTTGTTGTAATTTGACATCGGCCCTGTAGGTGTAACTCTTTTAATTTGACATCGGCCCTGTAGGTGTAACCCTTGTAATTTGACATCGGCCCTGTAGGTGTAACCCTTGTTGTAATTTGACATCGGCCCTGTAGGTGTAACACTTGTTGTAATTTGACATCGGCCCTGTCGGTGTAACCCTTGTTGTAATTTGACATCGGCCCTGTCGGTGTAGCCCTTGTTGTAATTTGACATCGGCCCTGTAGGTGTAACCCTTGTTGTAATTTGACATCGGCCCTGTAGGTGTAACCCTTGTTGTAATTTGACATCGGCCCTGTAGGTGTAACCCATGTTGTAATTTGACATCGGCCCTGTAGGTGTAACCCTTGTTGTAATTTGACATCGGCCCTGTAGGTGTAACCCTTGTTGTAATTTGACATCGGCCCTGTAGGTGTAACTCTTTTAATTTGACATCGGCCCTGTAGGTGTAACCCTTGTAATTTGACATCGGCCCTGTAGGTGTAACCCTTGTAATTTGACATCGGCCCTGTAGGTGTAACCTTTGTTGTAATAAGAACAGTAGTATCTGTATCCAATGTTGCGAATCTCGATCATTTCCTTGGAAGTCATCACCGTGTCCACGGGGTTTCCAATTGTTTTGTCGCCGCCATTTATTCGTGCATTCAGTATGACGGGCGAGTCAGTGTCGCTACCGTCTCGAATTGTCACGTCGACTGTGCGGACGCTGACAAGAGACGAAACACCAACAGATGTCCAGGAGCGGTCGAGAAGGCCTGGAATAGAGCAACGTAGCATGGGAGAAGGAGCAGCAAGCATCAGCAGCAACAGCAGCAGCAGCAGCAAGCATCAGCAGCAGCAGCAACAGCAGCAGCAGCAGCAGCAGCAAGCAGCAGCAGGAGCAGCAACAGCAACATCAGAGCAATCATGAACAAACATGGCTGCAAATACAAGAACCAATAACCAAAAATTAACTGTACTGCGGGCACTGTACAATAAGAACTGCAATTATGTGACTGAGAGTACTGTCATCATCATCATCATCGTCGTCGTCATTGTGCAGCCGTAGTGTTCCGCGGTTGGGCGAAGGCCTCAGCATGTCGTTTCAAAATCTGCCTGTCTTGTACTATCCTCTGCCAGATGGTGCCCTTCCAGTACTCGTCTAGTTCGTCTCTCCACCGTCTCGCCGCTCTTCCTCTAGATCGTTTCCGTTCGTGAGGTCTCCAGGTTGTGATACGCGATGTCCGTCGGTTATCTCGTAGTCTGCTGATGTGCCTTGCTCAGGTCCTCTTCTGCATTATGATTTGTTCTATCACGTCTATGACCTTTATCTTTTGTCTCACCCAGATGTCTGTTTTTCTGTCCTGTACTGCAGGTTATAGTACAACAAGAAAATAACTGCAAGTATATGACTGCTAGTACAGGACTGCGGCTACAGGATTGCGGGTACAAGACTGTGAGTACAATACCTGCGAGCACTGGATTGCGAGTATATGACTACGAGTACAGGACTGCTAGTACATGATTGCGAGTACAGGACTGCGAGTACAGGATTGCGAGTACAAGACTGCGAGTAGAGGACTGGGGTACAGCATTGCGAGTACAAGATTGCGAGTACATGATTGTGTGAGTACGTGATTGTGAGTACAAAACTATGAGTACAGGATTGCGAGTATAGGATTGCGAGTACAAGACTGCGAGTACAGGATTGCAAATACAAGATTGTGTAAGTACATGATTGTGAGTACAAAACTATGACTACAGGATTGCGAGTACAAGACTGCGAGTACAGGATTGCAAATACAAGATTGTGCGAGTACAAAACTATGAGTACAGGATTGCGAGTAAAGGACTGCGAGTACAAGACTGCGAGTACAGGATTGCATATACAAGATTGTGCGAGTACAAAACTATGAGTACAGGATTGCGAGTATATGACTGCGAGTACAAGACTGCGAGTACAGGATTGCAAATACAAGATTGTGTGAGTACATGATTGTGAGTACAAAACTATGAGTACAGGATTGCGAGTATAGGATTTCGAGTACAAGACTGCGAGTACAGGATTGCAAATACAAGATTGTGTGAGTACATGATTGTGAGTACAGAACTACGAGTACAGGATTGCGAGTATAGGATTGCGAGTACAAGACTGCGAGTACAGGATTGCAAATACAAGATTTTGTGAGTACATGATTGTGAGTACAAAACTATGAGTACAGGATTGCGAGTACAAGACTGCGAGTACAGGATTGCAAATACAAGATTGTGCGAGTACAAAACTATCAGTACAGGATTGCGAGTGTAGGATTGTGAGTACAAGACTGCGAGTACAGGATTGCAAATACAAAATTGTGTAAGTACATGATTGTGAGTACAAAACTATGACTACAGGATTGCGAGTACAAGACTGCGAGTACAGGATTGCAAATACAAGATTGTGCGAGTACAAAACTATGAGTACAGGAATGCGAGTAAAGGACTGCGAGTACAAGACTGCGAGTACAGGATTGCAAATACAAGATTGTGTAAGTACATGATTGTGAGTACAAAACTATGAGTACAGGATTGCGAGTGTAGGATTGCGAGTACAAGACTGCGAGTACAGGATTACAAATACAAGATTGTGCGAGTACATGATTGTGAGTACAAAACTATGAGTACAGGATTGCGAGTATAGGATTGCGAGTACAAGACTGCGAGTACAGGACTGCAAATACAAGATTTTGTGAGTACATGATTGTGAGTACAAAACTATGAGTACAGGATTGCGAGTACAGGATTGTGAGTACAAGACTGCGAGTACAGGATTGCAAATACAAGATTTTGTGAGTACATGATTGTGACTACGAAACTATGAGTACAGGATTGCGAGTATAGGATTGCGAGTACCTGATTGTTAATACAGGATGCGAATACAAGACCGCGTGTAGAGAACTGCGAGTACACAATTGCGAGTACAGAATTGCGGTTACAGGACTGCGAGTAGAGGATTGCGAGTACAGATTGTGAATAAACAGTGTGTGTGTGTGTGTGTGTGTGTGGTATTTCGAATACAAGCCTGCGAATGAACAACTTTTAGTAGAAAATGCCGGTCGAACTCCACACCTCATTAAAAACTTACCTTTATGCAGGTGAAGTCTCCGCTGTTCGATGTTCTGTAGAATTTGAGACGTGAAAAGTCGCGTGATTCGTGCACGCACAGCAGACATGTCAAGCCGCAGAGATCAGTTCCGGGGTCATAGCTCGATATCGAGGGTCGGCTTACTGATATGTCCTTGCCGTGGTTACCTGGAGCGTAAACATTCAATGTACATAGATATTTAGCGTGAAACATTATGCAACATATAAATGACGCGATACAAAAACCCAGTATAAGTAACCGTGTGTGCGTGCGCGCTGCGGGGTTACACTCACACACGCACGCACGTAAGAACGTAAGCACGCGTGTATATGTGCTAAGGTTTTCTTTCTAGACGCTTTGCATCTTGGGCGACTAACGTTCAGAGTTACGTCTACCACCCCTCAGAAGAAAAGCGCTTTAATATTTTCTAAATGTCACGTAGAATAACGGTTCTTACCAGACGTAAGGATTCTTACCGTTTGTTCCGAACTACATAAACCGTTCATCAACAATTACGTAACATTATTATGAGTGTGTGTGTGTGTGTGTGTGTGTGCGTGTGTGCGTGTGTGCGTGTGAGCGTGTGAGTGCTTAAGTGCGCGTGAATGTGCGTGTGCATGTGTGTATGAGGGGTAACGTTATTGTTCGAACACACCTATGCAAACTGGCAACTTACGTGCTGAATGTACATTTGCGAAGACGGCAGACTGCGGCTCCGAGACGACTTTCAATCCAGTCAGTCGGTTATCGTTGACAGTCACGTTTGTGACGGTCAATGATGTATTCACATCTACCAGTTCAATACCATTCAGAGCTGACTGTGACACGGCAACGTTGCTGTAAAATGAAACAAAACATACTGTAAATAAAATACTGCCACTAACACACATATTTATACACATATACACAGGTACAAGAATACGCATATCTGCACGCGCACGGACACGTATATATATATACACATATTTGTGCATTACTGCCGGTTTTACGATGCTGTCAAAAGCTGGCTACGGATCAGTGACTGTCGAGATAGTTTTGGAAGGTGTAAGCTATACGTTTTGTGGACTTTGTGAACTCTTGCGAACAAAACAATATCCTATGTGAAGTAACCGAGTAAGACGGAAGGTGGTGTCCCCTAGCGGAGTAGGCCAACAGTAACCTGGTGAACAATATATATAGCGGACTTCGTACGCATAAGGTTACATTGCAGTAATTAGCCCTCGCCGTATATACACAGAGACAAAGAACTGGTTCGTCCCATCCGCCGTTCACGGAGATATTGAGCCGTTCTGCGCGTGGTCTTGGCTTGCCGAATAATTTACTTAATTTTTTTGTTTTTCTTATTTTGACCCGTATTTCAGCAGTGTTGCAGTCAGACAAAACGTAGGCGTATGAATCACTCATCAAATCATTAAAACTTATACATAAAGTTTCATCAATCCTGGATATTAACATATAATATTAACATATAATATAACATAAACACCCACTTGTGCAAAGCAACAATGCAATGCAAGTGTAGATTGAAATAGTCAAAATAAGAATGCTCCAATGATCTGATTTTCTGTTTTCTATATCATTCATGTGTAGGCCTATTTGGAATGAACAAATACTTGAACGGTACTATTAACATGCATGGTGGGCGTATTAGTAGACTGACTGGCGTAAAACCCCAAGAATAGAAGTAAAGTTGCGTTGAGCTTTACTAACTCCGCTACTTCGGTCGCCACCTTCGCGAATTTAGTCAAGAAAAGCACACTAACAACGGGGTCGATTTTTGTTTACATCGAACAAACATCGTACCTTTAATTAAAGTGTAATTACCTGATGTTGAGAGCGTTTGACGTCACGTAGAGAGAACTCTTCCGGTTAGCAGTGCAGGTTTCACTCGCCTCCTGCCCGCCACATGAGATGTAGACGTACTTGAGTCTGTGAAAGGACGACGAGTTGAGTAGAGCGATAACGCCCCAGTGAGGCAGATCGAGACAGTCGACAGGCATTGGGTATGGCTGCAGGCCTAAAACGTACGTTACAAATGTAAAACTCACACACGCACGCTCATACACGCCCAAACGTACTTATGTACGTGTGCGTGTGCGTGTGCGTGTGCGTGTGTGTGTGTGTGTGTGTGTGTGTGTGTGTGTGCTTGCGTGCGTGCGTGCGTGTGTGTGTACTAGTTGGCAAACACATGACTTTGGATTGTGTGTCAAGCGTTTCAATGAAGATCGTGTTCAGGCACCATCTCAAATATTTTGGATAAATGCATTTCTCAATGCATTTGTCAATACACATGTTAATGCATGCGTCAATACATTTGAATTAATTCAAACTGTATTGCAGCTATATATAGTTTAATAGCCAGTGCCGCCACAATTGATTCATCTCATTGTGGTAGAATATATAGGTGATAAAGTAACAACCATAAACTACCTACATAAGATAATATCTGTGTAAGTCAGTACCTGCTAGACATTTTGATAAGGTAGCTTTGTTGTTAAAATTAAGCATTTGCGATAATCGGGCGAACTAAGTTTATGTAGCTAGTGTCTCTCTTATTCGCTAGGGCGCTGTATAACCTAAATAAATAAGGCAGTCTAGCGTACGCAATCTTACGTAAAGTGTAACATTTGTGCACAGGAAACAGTCTTCTTAAAGACTACATAGACAGTGAATAGTGTAAACACAGTTGACAAAACTATTTTAAATAGCTAATTAGATTATTATTATTAAATAAATTCTGATATGGCGCCTTGCAAGCGGCAAGTCAAGGCAAAGAGACACTTGGTGTGCGACGACTGCCACAGTTGGGTAGATTTTGCCTTATCCGGCTGTACGAAGTCATGGACAGAAACCAAGGAAGAGGGATTCACCTTTCAGTGCGTGGGGTGTTGGAATGTGAAATGTCTGGAGAAAGAGGTAGCTAGGTTGGTAGATATTGTGAAGGGGATGGAGATGAGAATCAGCAAGGAAACAGATGGAATGGAGAGAGACGACAGGGATAAAGTTGGGAATACTGTGAAACTGAAGGAGCAGAGTAGTGGCAACAAGACCGAGGAAAGGAGACAGAGAGGAGGGAAAGTGATCGGAGGGGAAGAAAGTGGAGGATCGACGGCAGGAAATGTGACAGGTGTGAAGGTGGCAGGCGAGAAAGTGACCGTAGAGAAAGAGGTAGGAGGGAAAAAGAGACGGGAGAGGAGAGAAGGAAATGCAATGGGAGGAAAGATGACGGGAAGAAAGGAAGTGAGAGTACATGTGACAGAAGAGAAGTCGGGAGGGACGATGACAGGAAGAAAGGTGACAAGAGAAACAGCGTCAGGAAAGAATGGAACGGACGAGATTGTGACGGGAGAGCAGAAGACAGGGGAACAAGATTACAACCAGACAGATGCAAACCGTAGAAAGAGCTACACTGAGGCAGTGATTGAGGGGGCAATGAGGAAAGAGAGGGTGTTTATGGGCGATTCGATTATGAGAAAGACAGATAAGACTCTAAGCGAGGGGGAGGACGTCGTTGTTTGTCTACCGGGGGCTAGGATAGAACATGTAACTGAAAGGGTAGAGAAGGTACTGGGGCATGGCAAGGGAGGGTCTATACTAGTACATGTAGGGACAAATAACGCAGAGAGGGAGGGAACAACTGGGATAGTTCAGAAGTACAGACAGTTAGTGAAGAAGTTAAAGAAGACAAGAGTAGAACAGATTATCCTCTCAGGAATTTTGCCAGTAATGGGAGGAAGGGGGCCGACATATAGAAACTGCAAGAGGATGGCGATCAACGCACTAGTTGAGCAGATGTGTAAAGAAGAGGGGGTGGGATTCGTAGATTTATGGGGATACTTTGTTGGGAGGGAAGATATGTACATGAGAGATGGCCTACATCTAAGTGGAAAGGGGGCAGCAGTTTTCTCAGAGAACTTGCTGCAATCTGTTGACAGTGGGACAGGCTGCATCTATTTAAACTAGATTCGCAGGGGGATTCACAGAGAAGCCTGAAACTGGAGGCATAGATAAAGACAGCAGAAATAAATCGGCAAAGAACAGCCTGGAAAACTGTTCTGAATCAGGATATAAATGCATTTGTTTAAATGCAAGGAGCATAGTAAACAAAAGAAGTGAACTAAACATTATGGTAGAAGATATTGACCCTCACATAATAGGTATAACCGAATCGTGGGCCACCACTGATATATCAGATGCCGAATTGGGACTAACAGGATATGTAATGTTTAGGAAAGATAGAATAGGAAGAAAGGGAGGTGGAGTTATTTTATATATTAAAGAATCTATCCAGGCTTATGAAATAAAATTAGAAAGAGAAGCAGATTGCGAAGAAGCTGTTTGGTGTAACATAGTTACAGGAAACTCAACGTTAACAGTTGGGTTAGTTTATCGAAGTCCAAACATAAGCATAGAAGAGAATGAAAAAATACAAAACGCTATAAGGGAAGTAAGCAAACGGAACTGTATTATTATGGGGGACTTTAACCATGGGCATATACAATGGAAATCTCTACAGAGTATGGGGAGTGAGGACCACAAGTTTTTAGTTTTAGTACAAGATAGTTTCCTTTCTCAACATGTGCTAGAACCAACCAGGGGAGAGAATGTGTTAGACTTAGTTTTGTCCTCACAGAAAGAATTAGTTGACAATGTCAAGATATGTGAGCCACTGGGGAGTAGTGATCACAACCAGATACATTTTACCATCAAAGTAAAATCAGAAAGGAATAGTAAAAAGCAGTATAGGAGAAATTTCCACAAAGGAAGGTATAAGGACATGAGGAAATATTTAGCAAAGATAGACTGGAATAACACACTGAAGAATAAGACAGCAACCGAATGCTGGAATATCTTAAATAGTGAAATTAAGTGCATAGTCGATAAATTTGTACCTTTCAAAAAACAAGGGAAACGGTCTAAAAAGAAACACTTATCGAAAGAAGCCATTAGAAAAAATAAGTATAAACAAATGATGTGGAAGTCATGTAGATGTACTGGAAATGATGAAGACTACAACATTTATAAAGAAGCACTTAATCAAGCTACAGCTGAAATTAGAAATTCAAAGAGAAGCTATGAAAAAAAATTAGCTAGTAATATAAAACATGACAGTAAGAGTTTTTATGCGTATATTCGAAGCAACAGAAAGTTCAGGATAAGGTCGGTCCTCTAGAAGATAGTGCTGGAAATACAATATCAGAGGGATTCTTAATGGCAGAAGACCTGAATGAGTATTTTAGTTCAGTGTTTACCAGGGAAGATATTAGTTCACTGCCAGTACCAGAGGCTAAGTTCAAGGGGCAGATTCAGACTATTTAGGACAGTTAGTTGTAACCTCGGAAATGGTAGCTAAGAAAATAAGGGCTATGAAGGATAATAAATCACCTGGAGTGGACGGGATTCCGCCCAAACTACTATGGAAATTGTAGAACAAATTAGCATACCGGGCTTGCAACAGTTTCTCAACTTGTCATTAGAAGAGGGAGTGGTTCCCTTTAGAATGGAAAGAAGCAAACATTATACCGTTATTTAAAAAAGGTTCGAGAAACAAGTCAGAGAACTATAGACCAGTGAGTTTAACATCAGTGATTTGCAAATTATTAGAAAGACTAATTAAAGATCACATGGGGGATTTTCTTGTTAAACATAACTTGATAAACCCATCTCAACATGGGTTTCTAAAAGCGAGGTCATGCTTAACAAATATGTTATGTTTTTTGGAAGATATCACTAAGTGGGTAGATGATGGATCACCAGTAGATATCATCTAATTAGATTTTCAAAAAGCTTTCGACAAAGTGCCACATCAGAGATTACTGCTTAAACTAAAAGCCCATGGCATAGGAAATGGTATAATTAACTGGATAGAAAAATGGCTGGATTGGACAGAAGACAACGGTAGCTGTTGATGTAGAGGCTTCAAACTTGGAAATCAGTTTTGAGGGTTCCACAGGGATCAGTACTGGGACCTATATTATTCTTAATATATATAAACGATTTCCAATGATGATAAAGCTAGCAAGGTGTTGAAATTTTGCAGATGATACAAAAGTGTTTAGAAGGATTAAAAGTGATGGAGATAGACAGCATTTACAAGATGATCTTGACAGGTTGATCAAATGGTCTGAAAAGTGGCAAATGTTGTTCAATTTTGGGAAATGTAAATGCCTTCACACAGGACATGGGAACGAATATGTAGAATATACAATGGGGGGAACTGTACTAAGTACTACTGTAAAAGAAAAAGGGCTGACAATTAGTGCTGACATGAAGGTTTCAGAGCAGTGTGGAATTGCAGCTTCAAAGGGAAATCAAATCCTTGGATTGATTAGGCGAAATATAGCATATAAAGAAAAAGAACTAATAATACCGCTGTACAAAACAATAGTTAGGCCTCATTTAGAATATTGTATACAAGCGTGGAGGCCATACCGCAAGAAGGACATAGATATGCTAGAAAGAGTACAGAGGAGAGCGACTAAAATGATACCAAAACTGAGGGATCTTAGTTATGAAAAACGCCTAAGAGAATGTGGTTTAACAACACTAGAGACCAGGAGATTGAGAGGAGATCAGATAGAAGTGTTTAAAATATTGAATGGTTATGAAAATATTGATAGAAATATGTTTTTTTCAGTTAAGAAAGATAGAAAGACTAGAGGACATGAAGTTACATTAATAAAGGAGCAGTGTAGATTAGACGTGAGAAAGTTCTCATTTTCACAAAGGACTGTGAATGAATGGAACAGATTATCTGATGATTGTGTGGGTGCTAGTAGTGTGAATATGTTTAAAAATAAAATCGACACATACCTCAGAAGGGCTGGATATATGTAAATAAAAGGGTTGGACTCTCGATAAGCCAAAGGGCTTCCTTGTCCACCTGCCATCTAGAGTTAATTCTCTGGATGGCAATATTGTTAAATCTTGTTAAATCACTCCGTAGAGGGCAAACAGTTCAGCCACAATCGACGATTCAAATGTTTTCCCTTGATCTGAGTGTAATGTGGCGGGCACGCCGAACCGAACAAACCAGTCTCTTGCTAACACCTGTGCAGTCGTCTTTGCGGTTTGATCACGAGTTGGAATAGCCTGCGTGAACTTGCTGAACACGTCAGTGATCACAAGTACGTTCTCGATTCCATTGGTCGTCGGTTCTATGACGGTGTAGTCAATGGACAGTATTTCTACCGGGTCTAGTGGCGACTATACTCTCCATCGGTGGGCGTACTCTGGTGGAACATTTGGAAAATGTGCAGCATTCACACTGCGCACACCATTTGTCAACGTCGTTGTTCATTCCTGGCCAGAAACACCTCTGACGTACCAACTGCAAGGTGCGATTATGACCTTGATGGCCCATGCCCTCGTGGCACGCTTTTAGCACATCTTCCCTCATGGCTGACGGTAGAATCAGCTGGTGAATCTCGGTGTGGTCGTCATTCAAGATGACCCGATGCAGCAATTCCTTGACCATCCGAAGCATTTCGGCCAATGCTTCCGCCATGTCTGGATAGCATGGGGTTCGTTTCGCCATGCCGCGCTTGATGGTTGAATACCCTGTTCGTACAACTGCCGAAGTCTTCCCACTGTGGGGTCACTTCTCTAAAGTGAGATCATGTCTGCCTGGTCAAAAGCTGGAAACGTGGCGGTAGTTGGCAGCTTCACGTCCATATGCTTGTCCGCATCGCCCATCACTACTTGTTGTTCTACTCTGACTGGCGCATTTACTCCTTCTCCGCACACCAAATCGTCAGGTAATGTGGTCGTTTGGGCAATTAGGTTACAGACTGCAGACACTTACTGTACCGACTGCCTTCCTGCATCATTGGGCAGCAAAGGTAGTCTTGACAACCCGTCAGCAGCGACATATGATTTCCCTGACCGGTAGATGACGTCAAATTCGAAGGATGCAAGTGAGCTCACCCATCTCTGCTCGATTGCTCCAAGTTTCGCCGAATTGAGATACGCCAACGGATTGTTGTACTCTCGGAATTTATTCACTATGGCCCACTTCATGGCGG